>RXPK01002245.1:0-96523 GCA_004143645.1 Protaetia brevitarsis | reverse complement strand
GGTTACTCACTATATGATAAAACTCGTGTGATAATAAACATTAGCCCTTAATGTGCTATATTTTTTTTTGGTTGGATAATAGTATGTGACGTAAGCACTTTTGTGCAGCTTAGATCCATCCTATTTGGTGAGAACTCCACAAGAGAGTTTTCTTGACACTAAACAGAAACGTAGTCAATGCTGAAGATTGATTATATCAAAAATAGTCAAGTCTGGAAAATATCCTGAGATCATTAAGAAGTTAATGCTGCTAGGAGGTCATTTAATAAGAGCATAAAAAGTATCGGGTCTCGGTTAGACCCCTATGGTACCCCCGATGTTACAAGTAATTTTCTAAAGCAGTAACCGTTGTAGCGAACGCGTCACATAAGACAGTAAATAAATGTAGCAAGCAAAGTGTCAATCCATTGAGTTAACTGGTATAATAAGATGTCAATCACGTCAAACGTTGGCGGGGAAAAAAATCTGTGTGTACGACCTAAACTTATCTACATCCGTCCAAAGTAGCACTAATGAACAGTATAATTATCGATATTCCGGGAAGAAATCCATGATGCTCGGATGAAATATAACATGGACAAAAAAAAATATAGTGTAAAATATTTTCGGCAAAGATACATAAGGATTCAGACAAGTTCGCAGTTGGTTAATCATAACAGCCGTTCCTCTTTTATGTATCGATGTAATTCTGTTTTTTTGTCGATGTACAGGAAATGTATATATGCTTAAAGAAGGATTGATCATTACTGCTAGTGTGAAAATGTTATCTAAAATAATTTAGATTTAATAGATTTCTGTTTTCACGTCTAAATGTAGGTTTATGTACGAATTGTCGAATGTTTTTTGTTGATATAATTAATCGGGATAGCTGGACGTTATTTCAATAAAATTTATCTAGATAATTATTCGTAAAACAAAATAATTTGGAAATAAAATTGTTAGAAAATATCTTTTTATAAAAAAGGATATACTTACTATTGCAATATGCAGCCGATATAAACTTTTCATTCTCCAACTTGGCGACGGACAATGTTTTAAGCGTTTGCAATTCAATTATACGCACCACACCATCGGCACACACCAAAATCGCCATCCCCTCCACACCGTTCACTTTGATGGTGTTCTCTAAAGCACGATCCAACTGATTGAGTAAATTCACCTCGATAGGCTTCTCGCTGGCACTCAGTTCGCGAACTAAAATCGGCTCCTCCACTAACTTAATCATACTATCACTAAGATTCAACGAATACAACAATAACACGCTCCCGTTGCTATCGGAAGTGCTATTCAATATGACTAGAATGTGAGAACCGTCCTGCGTGGGTAAGATCTCGGATATTTCCATATCCGCTTGGGTTTTATACTGTTGCGGTATGCATACGCATTGCACTGCCCGGGAGTAATTCAATTTCTTGGCAGTTTTGCTGTTCTTCAATCCGATTATGTGATCGGATATACTCTTGTCGGTCACCACGTTGGGCATACTCAGAGGGCCGTTCATGAAAGTGTAATCGGGTGGGATTATCAAAGAGGTCGCTTGGGCAGAATCGGTTTCTGTTTGCATTTCGACCGGTAAAGCTCGAGGTCCTGAATGTTTCGGAGTGATTGACGGAGGTAGAAATATTTCATCACTCTCTCCGGGATCAACGTCTGATAATTATTCGTCTGCTGTTTTATTATGTAGTCACTTATCGGTTTTATATAATTTAAATCGGTCGTATCGTCTAAGACACAGTCACCGTCTAAGCCGTAAGGGAACATCAGTGCCTTAAACACCTGCGGGGTATCTTTATTGCTCTCGGTGTTGTTATTATTAGCGGTCTCCTTTAACGTTTCATTGTCCTTGTCGAAGAGCTCTTTCTTATACATGAAATCGTACACGACTAAATACAAACAGCTAGATTTTCTCGTATCGTCCGGAATCTCATCGATATCCATTATATTCATCGAAGTCAAGTTGTTCTTGTTCTGATCGTTTAACGTTTCTATAGATGCTTTCGCTTTCGATTTGGTCGAATGTCGACAGCGGATTTTCAGTCCGCAGATATTGTCGGTCTTGGTGTCGATGAGGAATTCGATTTATTCGCAGAGACTTTGTCTCCGACTATGGCTAATGATGTTATACTTTCTCTGTCGGATCTTTAACTGCAACCGAGAAGAATAAAAGTTAAAAAGTGAGTTATGCTAATTTTTTTTTTTATATTTTCAATTAGGTTAGAAATTAGATTGTAGATGACGGTCGATGTTATTTTATTTATATTCATATTCATTTCATTTAGTCATCAATATTTGCATGACATGTCAATAAACAATAAAATTGTTGTATGTAGTAATAAAATAATAACAAAACAAACATATTAAAATACTTATGAATAATTAAAGCTTGAGAAATCATCTACATTATATATTGAATTAGTGAGTAGATCTTTCATTTTCTTTCCGAATTTTTTATTGATCAATTTCTTCATCTCCTTCGGCAGATGACTATACAGTGTGTTAAAAAAAGGTTGTCGGATATTTTACCCAATTATAGTACCGGTGGTAATAAACAAAAAAGTCTTAGCCAACATGGGCCCGCAATTCAACTGTTTTTGACATATAGTCGATTGCATATTTTAAAATAAAAAAAAACATTTTTCGGTTTTGAGAATAGTTCCCTTTGTCAAACAACTGATTGTGACTTAAAATTAGTTCTGTCAGACATCTGTCATCAGATTATTTATCATTTGCGTCAATTTTTTTTTGTTCTCAAATTATGCATAAGTACACAAATGCAGAAATGGCCGATATGCATTTTATGTACGGTCGTGCGAATGGTAATGCCACTGAAGCACGGCGTATGTATGCCGAAGAATTTCCAAATCGGTTGTTACCGAGTGATAAGATTTTCTCAAGACTTCATATCCGTCTGACCGAAATTGGTTCATTTAAAATTAATGGTGGTTCTGGTAGACCTAGATCAGTTTCTTCTCCCGCGTAGAATTAGATATTTTGAGACGGGTAGAAGACAACCCAAATATTAGCACCCGAAGACTTGCCGCAGAACTGAACGTCAGTCATCCTCTCATTTGGAGAATTCTGCGGGAACAGCAGCTCTATCCCTACCACATTCAACGCGTGCAAGTTCTTGCTCCTCTCGATTATGATGCACGTAGGGTTTTTTGTCATTGGGTTTTACGAAAGCTGGCAGAAACTCCTAATTTTGCGACTCAGATTTTATTTAGTGACGAGGCTGGGTTTACAAGAGACGGAATATTCAATTTTCATAACAATCACGTCTGGGCAGATGAAAATCCCCATGCTGTTGTTGAACTGCATCACCAAAACCGTTTTTCGCTAAATGTTTGGCTTGCTATTTTTGGAGACTGTTTAATTGGTCCAGTATTTCTCCCTAATCGTTTGACGGGACAAGTATACTGGATTTTTTAAGAAATGAATTACCGTTTTGTTGGAAGACGTGCCACTTTTTAACAGATTAAATATGTGGTTTATGCACGATGGAGCTCCTGCGCATTTTTCCATCGTAGTTAGAAATTTCTTAAATCAAGATTACAACGAGAGATGGATAGGACGGGGTGGACCAACTGCATGGCCTCCTAGGTCCATTGAGCTGACACCTCTAGACTTCTATGTTTGGGGGCATCTAAAACAATTAGTGTACGCACGATTGTAAACAATTTGGAAGAACTCAGGCAACGAATCGTAAAATTGTTGCGAGGAAATCGGAGACTCCAGAATTTTCGAAAGAATTGCGTCGATCTTTCATGAGAAGGTGTGAAGCGTGCTTAGAAATGAACGGTGGACATGTAGAACAATTTCTTTAGTTTTACTTTAAATAAACATTTGTTTAATTTACATTGCGATCAGAATTTCTTTGAAAATTTTTATCCTACTAAAACAATATGCAATCGACTATATGCCAAAAACAGTTGAATTGCGGACTAAGACTTTTTTGTTTATTTCACCAGTATACATTGGGTAAATATCCGCACTTTTTTTAACACACTGTATAGCTTTCCAATTTTACGAGAGAAAAAATAAAATAAAGTAAAAAGAAGGTGTAAATGCCGCCGACGCGAGCGCTTATAGGTACAGAAATTACACCAACTATACTTTGCTTCAAAATTAGGAGGAGTAGTGGAAGTAGACCAGTTTACACTGCGAAATTTTATTAGTGTAAGATACTTCTAAACAAAAAGCATAGAAAATAATGACAAACTTAAATTTATAACTAACCTACAACTTTTTGACATACGGTTTTGACAGATATCAGGTAGTTATTTACCCTTATACAACAACCTGTAAAGATTAAAATCTATTTAAAATGCTTAAACGTTAATTTGTGATCGCCTATGAAAAAGTATTCCTAAACACATTTTTCAAATTTAATGGAACATGAAAGAAATTACTGAAAATAAATCTCATTGTTGTTGGTTTAAATAAGTAATAATGTTAAAAAACAAATATTATACAGGGGTTAATGCAAAATTTACGATACTTTTAAATAGCAGACCGTGACTTTATATTTGAGTGTATTTTTTTCATTCTGTTATCAATGGGGATATAAATAAAAGCAAAGTTGGGAACGTGGGGGGAAAAAGGGAAGTTGGTAGTAGTAGTAGAGACGTTAGAGCCGTTGTAGTTGTTGTGACCAGTATAGCTCTTTTATATTAAATATTAAACTAACAGATCAAGTGCTTTATTTGCAACAAGTGAAGAGACGATAATAAGAGACGTAGAAAGATTCTGCTGTATTATTTGAAATGAGGGTATTTTATCGTTAAACGATTTTCATATTTCGTGGTCTGCCTTGTAAGCTAATTGATTCTAAGACAATCTAAGTGTGCCCAGTCTAGATGTCAAGCATGCACCAACGATTGGCAGTATATTTATTTTACAATTACGCAACTAATAAAGAAAATTACTGTTTGTTCCACACTTAGTGGATCACACTGTATATTAACATATAGGTATCAACTAAACAATTACTATATTCAATATGACATAAGTGTATATAATTAAACATTGCAGAACAATATTATTTCAATTTCAAATATATTTAATATAATTCAATTTCAAACATATTTAACATTATTGCGAAAACAAAATAAAAAATAATAGGTATACTATCCTTGGTGGAAATTTCATTCTAGTGTCGGGATAGTATATTTTCCATATCGCAATTAATATACCGTGATGGCCACGAATTTAAGACACGACATATAACGAGTTTAGTTATAATTTTTACCACCCTGCAATATCAAATTAGATCTTGTTTATTTTTCAGTGTACTCTGTAATGTTAAACAAAAGTACCGTTATTTGGTTTTGTTTGTTTTTACATATTCTTGCTATTTTTATTATATTATTGTAAAAACGCGCTTTTGAAGCGGGCCACGAATTTAAAACATATAAGAAATATCTGGTTTTTAAGTGATTGTTTAGTGTTTTTTGAAGCTAAAGGGTAAGTAATCAATGTTTTATTCCATTTTATGTTGGGATACATAAAAATATTTAGTTAGAAATAGCCAAAGGTACTTGGAGTTCGGATGCCGAGCGAAATGAACAAACAAATGAATACTGATGGAGAAACATTAATGGAGATTTCCAAGCTACTTAAATGTTCCAGATCCAAGATTTACAACAGATTTACAAGGAGCATGTACGAGCAGTAAAGCCAAAAAAATTGAGTGATTTATGGGAAGAAATCCAAAGAGGATGGCATTAGTTGAAAGTTTACCCAGGAGATGCGCTGCTGTGATCCAAAATAAGGGATATCCAAATACTAAGATTTTTTTTATGAAGCTGAGCTTTACTTTAGTGAATTAACTTTTATTTTGCCTATGCCCTAAATTCATGACCAGGCTAAAACTTGTAATAATCTTTATAATATATAAATAAAAATTCCTAACAATATATAGGTAACAAACTTGTTAATTTTTTTTTTCATAACATTACTAGGATCTTTGAAAAAATAACATGGATCTAAATTTTTTTCGATAAGATGTAAAAATTATCAGAAATATACCGGGTATTCCACGTAACTGGTTCATTAAAAGTTTATGATGTTCTATTATTTACTTATATTTGAGATTTTGGCACCAGTATCTGTTCGATTGGAACTATAAATGCAAAATACCTTAACCAAAATATCACTTCCGGTTGACCGGAAATGGATGTCAACTTTGTTATTTTAAATAGAATGATATAATTTTTTATTCATTTTTGAATTCTACAACTATAAATACGTAAGTTTTCATTAGCTATTCCTATAGCTACATGTTGCCGTTTTTGAGTTATTCAAGTTTTTCTTTTTTTTTAGTCATAATCATTGCATCATTGAGAAATTAATATCTCGGTTAATACTGCAAGTAGAGACTCCAAATTTGCTATGCTATGAATGTAGATATTACTCTAAGAAACGGTAAGCACACTTTACATTCTAACATACAGGGTGTTCAAAACTGAGGAACAAAGTGGCATATTTTAAAATGCAGAAAACTCATTTTTTTTAAATAGAACACTCTGTATTTTAATTCGGAATTAGGAAGTAAATATCATCCCTCATCACTTTGTATAAGCATTTCCTATACCTATCTTTAATAGATTTTGAGATATGAGCGACTTTTTGTTAAACAGACTAAGTAGCCCTCTTTAAATGTTTGTAGCTGGCTCTGAAATGGATTCACGTCAAATTCATGTATTATTTTTGAATAACCATGCAAGAATGTCTGTTCGAATAGTCATTTCTATTAATATTTGGGTTGTACGAAAGTGTAATTACAATGATATACATAAACACTTTTAGTTAGTCAATGAATTTGTCATTAATCCCATTCTGAGCCAGCTACAAACACGCAAAGATAGGGCTACTTAGTCTGTTTAACAAAAAGTCGTTCATATCTCAAAATCTATTAAAGATAGGTATAGGGAATGCTGATATAAAGTGATAGGGGATGATATTTACTTCTTAATTCCAAATTAATATACAGGGTGTTCTATTAAAAAAAAAAAGAATACTTAGTCTGTTTAACAAAAAGTCGCTCATATCTCAAAATCTATTAAAGATAGGTATAGGAAATGCTTATACAAAGTGATGAGGGATGATATTTACTTCCTAATTCCGAATTAAAATACAGAGTGTTCTATTTAAAAAAAATGAGTTTTCTGCATTTTAAAATATGCCACTTTGTTCCTCAGTTTTGAACACCCTGTATGTTAGAATGTAAAGTGTGCTTACCGTTTCTTAGAGTAATATCTACATTCATAACATAGCAAATTTGGAGTCTCTACTTGCAGTATTAGCCGAGATATTAATTTCTCAATGATGCAATGATTATGACTAAAAAAAAAGAAAAACTTAAATAACTCAAAAACGGCAACATGTAGCTATAGGAATAGCTAATGAAAACTAACGTATTTATGGCCGTAGAATCCAAAAATGAATAGAAAATTATATCATTCTATTTAAAATAACAAAGTTGACATCCATTTCCGATCAACCGGAAGTGATATTTTGGTTAAGGTATTTTGCATTTATAGTTCCAATCGAACAGATACTGGTGCCAAAATCTCAAATATAAGTAAATAATAGAACATCATAAACTTTTAATGAACCAGTTACGTGGAATACCCTGTATAAGTAAAATGTCGTGTCTTAAATTCGTGGCCATCACTGTATTATTGTTTCTACATCAATTTTCCCTGGTAGTGTATTAATCCCTCAAACTTAAATCAGATTTCTTGTAGATAATCATTTAGCTGATGAAAAAAATCAATTTAAAAACTTCACTTTGTTTACACTTTAGCGTAAACTTCTCAAATATGCTCCTGATGGTGTCTAATATTTAACGATCAATATGTTTATCTTACATGAAATGTTACTAACCGTCATCGATATCCGTCCACATCGCCGGTACGCCAAAATCTTGCGTGAACTTCTCCAATATGTGAGAATCGAAGTGCGTTACGAAAAACGAATGCGTCCTAGACACCTTCCCCGTTATATCGAACACCGATATGAGACCGTCTTTGTTCGCCGTAGGTAGAAGGTGCGATACCCAACTGGTACCCAGGGTATTCACTCCTACACCCCGATAGGTGGCGTCGATCGCGGGATTCGTGGCGTAGGTGACAGATAGAGGAACGTTTTGCGTATATTCGCCCATCACGAACGGACAATTGGGGGAATGCCTCTCGTGTTCGCTCCAGGGTTCGTCTGTCCTCTCCCAGCAGACGAGGCAGACGGTGCAGGTGAAGCACATGGCCCGGTCGTCGCCGGCAGAGTTCGGTTGGTGGTAAAAACCGGCTTGCGCCATTTGATCGGGTAAGGCCCATCTGTACACGTAGAGAAAAAAAATGTTGAATTAATCAAAATCACTTCGTTAAGCTCAAATGCGTTGATGTGACAATATTTTTGTTTGACTTTACATAAATTAATTGTTACAGTAAGAATTTCTTTTAGTTAACATAATTTTGTTGTGACTAAAGAAACATTTTAGTTGTTCGATGAATGAAACGAATTTTCTGCTTATATTAACTCAAATAATTCTCTTAAAATTACTAAACTGTCATGATCAAAACTAAGCTTCTTGGTAGTTGTTTTAACAAAAAATTATGGTTAATCAAACACATACAATACATTAAATTAAGATTTCCTATATTTTTAACTTTAGGTGTATATCCGAAATTCGCACCGAGAGAAGAAAATGCATTTAGTCAACCAACACCCTTTTGTTGGAAAAATATTATTGCATTAACAATATTTTTAATTACTTTAACAAAATTCGTTCTATTGATATAACTATATTAGATGTTCCGTAATGTTTGTTGCGTTACCAAAATTTTCGTTAATCTCGCAAGAATACTGTATAATGAAGGCAACCATAACGTTTTATTAATTTAACAAAGCCAATGGGTTCACGTGTATAACAGTTTTCTTCCATATAGTAGCAAATACGTTAAATATAGATAGGTATGTATTTCAGAAATCGCAGTGAAGATGGCGTTCCTTCCATTTCACACCAGTAAATGATACATAAGGGTCATAAAGCACAACAGTAGTTAATTAAATATTAATCTAGTGCATTTGCCAATCAAACATTCAACAGGAGTTGCGACCATTAAAGCAGCGATTGGTGGTGTGCAATGGCAGAGTGATGTCAGTTAAACTGCAATTTTTGAGGGTTTTAAATATACCCTGCTTTACAGATATTTTACACTTTATGTTGTGAATGAGATGATAAACGTACAATACCAAGATACTTGAACATATTTCCCCTTGTAAAGCGAATCAAAAAAATGCCCAATAGGTTGCTGTAGCAATAAAATATTATCAACTAAAAAGCAATTCTGTTTTGGCTCAACATAATTTTCTTGTTTAACACAACCAAAATTGTTATTTTGACATAACAGATAACATTTATTCAATTTAACTTAAAATGTGTATTTAACCTAGCAACTTCTGCTTTTTATTATAATACATTCTTTTGGTTAATTTAACATGAAATAGTAACAATATTGAATGTTTAAAATAAAATTATCTTGATTGTTAAAACAATGCCAAAAATATTATCAAATCTACATAATTACTTTAACATTTGCATTTTGTTACTTTAACAATGATTTTTGTTTGACTGTATTTAAGCCAAATTTCGTAGTTAAATGCCGCGTTTTTTGTTAGATTAACACATGTCCTTCTTTACGTGTAACAATGTAAAAAATGTTTTTAAGTTTTCTTTTTTCTTTAAAACAATAAATTAATAATATTATAGCTTCAATTCTTGACCATGTATATAATTTTTAATTTCTTTATCTCTTGGTTTTAGCTCTAAATAATTGAAAACATGGAATTAGTACTACAAACGCTCGCTTATTGGCAAAGCTCTTTCAAGTATATAAATATACAGTGTGTTAAAAAAAGGTTGTCGGGTATTTTACCCAATTGTAGTACTGGTGGAAATAAACAGAAAAGTCTTAGTCAACATGGGTCCGCAATTCAACTGTTTTTGACATATAGTCGATTGCATATTGTTTTAGTAGGATAAAAATTTTCAAAGAAATTCTGATCGCAATGTAAATTAAACAAATGTTTATTTAAAGTAAAACTAAAGAAATTGTTCTACATGTCCACCGTTCATTTCTAAGCACGCTTCACACCGTCTCATGAAAGATCGACGCAATCTTTCGAAAATTCCTGGAGTCCTCCGAATTTCCTCGCAACAATTTACGATTCGTTGCCTGAGTTCTTCCAAATTGTTTACAGATCGTGCGTACACTAATTGTTTTAGATGCCCCCAAACATAGAAGTCTAGAGGTGTCAGCTCAGTGGACCTAGGAGGCCATGCAGTTGGTCCACCCCGTCCTATCCATCTCTCGTTGTAATCTTGATTTAAGAAATTTCTTACTACGATGGAAAAATGCGCAGGAGCTCCATCGTGCATAAACCACATATTTAATCTGTTAAAAAGTGGCACGTCTTCCAACAAAACGGATAATTTATTTCTTAAAAAATCCAAGTATACTTGTCCCGTTAAACGATTAGGGAGAAATACAGTCTCCAAAAATTAAACAGTCTCCAAAAATAGCAAGCCAAACATTTAGCGAAAAACGGTTTTGATGATGCAGTTCAACAACAGCATGGGGATTTTCATCTACCCAGACATGATTGTTATGAAAATTGAATATTCCGTCTCTTGTAAACCCAGCCTCGTCACTAAATAAAATCTGACTCGCAAAATTAGGAGTTTCTGCCAGCTTTCGTAAAACCCAATGACAAAAAAACCCTACGTGCATCATAATCGAGAGGAGCAAGAACTTGCACGCGTTGAATGTGGTAGGGATAGAGCTGCTGTTCCCGCAGAATTCTCCAAATGAGAGGATGACTGACGTTCAGTTCTGCGACAAGTCTTCGGGTGCTAATATTGGGTTGTCTTCTACCCGTCTCAAAATATCTAATTCTACTGCGGGAGAAGAAACTGATCTAGGTCTACCAGAACCACCATTAATTTTAAATGAACCAGTTTCGGACAGCCGGATATGAAGTCTTGTGAAAATCTTATCACTCGGTAACAACCGATTTGGAAATTCTTCGGCATACATACGCCGTGCTTCAGTGGCATTACCATTTCCACGACCGTACATAAAATGCATATCG
Organism: Protaetia brevitarsis; assembly: GCA_004143645.1. Lineage (NCBI taxonomy): Eukaryota > Metazoa > Arthropoda > Insecta > Coleoptera > Scarabaeidae > Protaetia > Protaetia brevitarsis. The sequence continues at coordinate 85,369 of RXPK01002245.1, read as the reverse complement.
GCCATTTCTGCATTTGTGTACTTATGCATAATTTGAGAACAAAAAAAAAATTGACGCAAATGATAAGTTTAACAAAGGGAACTATTCTCAAAACCGAAAAATGTTTTTTTTTTATTTTAAAATATGCAATCGACTATATGTCAAAAACAGTTGAATTGCGGACCCATGTTGACCAAGACTTTTTTATTTATTACCACCAGTACTATAATTAGGTCAAATATCCGACAACCTTTTTTTAACACACTGTAAATGTAAAAAGTGTAAATTATTACATTTATATTTATATACTTGAAAAAGCTTTGCAATAAAGCGAAATGTTATAGCACTCATTCATGTTTTCAATATTTACGACCTAAAAACCAAGAGAAAAAGAAATTATAAATTAATAATGAAATTTAAACTTTCAAGTTTAACATAAAACATTAAACAACTTTTGCACACAATCTCATTTTATCATAAAATTAGTTAAATTAGATTTTATTGTTGTCCAACATCGATAAAAAACTAGACACTTACTTATAATCCATATGGGGCCAATGCGTGAACGTTTCCCTTCGTTTGGCTTCACTTGCCATAGATCTGCGGTCCGACACATTTGAGGGTTCGTTCATCAATTCAGCTAACCTTTCTTGGACCGCCGAGGCGACCCCAAGTTCTGGCACGTGTTGATTTTTTACAAGAAGTTCCGTTATTGAACTGTTCGCCGCTGCTCGCAGTATTTCTAAAGGTAATTCCAAGCAAACGGTGTTCCACTAAAAACAAATTAAAACTCTTTATTGTAATGTTATTACACCTAGAACTATAATATTTATTGTATATTTAAGGAAAATGGTAGAATACATTGTTAAAAAAAAAAGACAAAATAAAAAACTTTATGCATCGTATGAATTTTAACTATTTTACATAAAAAAAAAATAAACGATAGACGAATACATATTTCAATCTTGATTTAACTAATATGAACCCTGTGGTATAGGATTTTCAAGAGATGCATCGTTGAACATCAATAGAGTGTATAGGAACCTCTTCAGGATATTCGCCCTGTGACCTGAAAAGGTTCTAGAATCGGTTTCGACAAAGTAAGATCAATGTGAAGGCCAAAGCGAGCCTGAATGTAAAATTAGGTTCAAAATTTCGAGGTCAAGAACGGTGTGAAGGTCAGGGTCGAAACCTAAATCAAGCTGCAACCCAAACTTTGAATTCGAAAGGCGATGCGTGTCAAAAACGTATATATAGTGTTATATGTGCACGCACAAAGTCAGTTACAAGATGTCGCTTCTTGACGGAAAATGTACTATTGTAGTTTTACCGGAAGTTCTGCTCGCAACATTTTTCGGCGAAGTAGTCGGCTTATTCGACGCTGAAACGGTGATAATGGTCAGTGATAATGAGGACGACTAAAACTCACATGTAGATATAGAAGGTATGAAATAGTGAATCGTCAATAGTCATAGATAAAGTAAGTTAAATTAAGTAAGTAAAGATGTCTCCGCTCGATAGAAAATGGGGTTACAGTAATCCCTGAAGTTCTGCATAGGGATTCAGAACTTCAGTCGATTCGCGAATCGATTCGTGTCGAATCGATTCATTCGACATCGACAAAATATGAATCGACTGATTCAGAAGCTATGTCGAATGCGAATATCTTTTGAGAACTGGCAACATCGATATCTAAAACAAGTTTTGTAATTTTGAGGTTGTTGATGCGGTTTACTAAATGACAAGCGTCAATTGGCGGCGTTTGAAACCGACAAATTACTATAGTTAAACTAGATGAACAGTATGTTTCCCTAGCACAATTTTTAAATAATGGTGAATAGGAGGTGTTGTGGGTGTTACTTATTGCACGCACGTTGCAATACTCAAAAAACCATGGCATAATTACATGAATAGAAAGGGGTTTTATTTATATTTATAATAATCATTTATATATATTTATTTAATGTTAATGCAAGACGTGCTGAGAGAACATTTTTATTTATTAGTATATATTAGAAGTAGGTAGTGAATAAATAAATAAATAAATAAATCTGTAGCATGTCAGTGAGTTGATTGACCTTCATGTTTTATTTCAAATATGTCACAATACGCTTAGTAAAGTAATGTCAAAAACGTTAATAACTTCAAATGACAGTTGCGTATGCGCACTGGCTTATTTCCTCTGCACGTCACTGATGTATCATACAACTAAAGACAATCTACTGATTTGATATGATTTCCTGAATCATTACTATTGGAAAAAGAAGCAAGGTTTCCGCTTGTCTCACAAAAAAGGATACAAGGATTGATTTCATGCATATATCACGAATATGACAGATAGAGACAGACCTATTACTGCTTTGTTTAAGTACAATACTTAAATAGTTCCGGTTTCCATTATTATACCTGTCAGTTATGAAATCTAACCTATAGCGTCGTTAGTTTGTGTATTTGGTTTATTATTAGTTATTTTTCGCCCGTTTTTTCGCTTTCTTTCCATATTTTGCAAGAAAAAGTTGTTCTTTTTAGAACACAGAGCCTTTTGTAAAGTTTTCAGTAGGTAAGTTATTTTGATTAAAGGGATTGTAAAATCGAATTTAAATCAATACTGAAAAACCGCACATAGGGTATTCTATTTATACGGTTTTAAATATGATTCAAAGATATCGATTTGATTCATATGGACAAAAATAGATGATTGAATAGATGAAAGATTTACCTATTACTCCATGGCACACTACAGTATATACAAGTGACTACGAGAATGGATGGGAAAATGTTTTATTTCTTTCCTTTTCCAAGTTTACAATTGAAATGGATATATTTACATCCTGCATAGTTGAATCATCACAATGTTTTACTGTGAGAATGACAGAATCGCGCAACATTCGCTCGTCCTTCGTGCATGTTACAAAAATTTTACGTTTCTCCTCAAACACTTCGGACTTAGACTCGTCAGTCCAAAGAACGATTCTGAAATTTTCTGCGGTTCAATTTCTGTAAGTTTCGGCCCACTGTAAGCGTGTTTAGCGGTTCCCACGACGAAGCAACGGTTTTAATCGCCGATTTCTCTTGCTCAACACTCTAAGGCGGATCTGTGTCTTCGAATGTTCCGGTGTCTCGGTAGCGACGAATAGATTTTATCACTCCTAATTTTTCTGCTATCATACGAAGAGAACTTCCTTTTTCGTGTAATGTGACAATAGGCGATATCTTTTATACACTTATCGACTTTCCTTTCCGCATTTTTTAATACTATTTTCACAAACACCACAATTGAAAAACCGTATCGTAACTGGTTTACTAATAGAATAATTCACAACAAGTACGATATCAATTATTCCCTACTATAGTGGGAGACCTTTAGGAGACACCCACGTGGAATTTTACAAGCTTGTCGACCAATCCCTCTATTGTAAACATGCTTGTCGGCGTTCCTTTAAATATTGTTTGTAATAGTTTTATTACCTGTTATTGGGTTAAAATAAATTTTCTCCTTACTAGGCTTATTCTAATAATGTTTCCGTCTTAAATACTTTGTTGTTATGCTTATTTTATTGTGGAAATTTTTACATTTTTTTTTTAAATTATACTAATTAATTTTAACTCCTAACTTCAATGGCCGGTAGTATATACAGGCTGTCTCACGACGAACTGCATCGATCGATATATGAAAGAGTATACATTCTAATGCAAACATGGAAATCGTTATTTTGGGATACTTCACAGCGTATCCAACAATGTCTTTAAGACAAGCTGCACTAGAATTAGGATTATTGCATTCTCCATAAATAATAAACAAATTTAAATAATCTTCGTTCGTATAATTTAGCCGTGCCGGCATTGTTTATAATTGACAACTCAGTGACATTTCATCAATGCTGGATTGTTTGCCGAATGGTCATGACTTACTTAGATATACAAAAGCAGGATGACATTTTAAAAAACTACATAAGCTACCTTCTTACACCATACATACATATTTTAGTAATTATCTTAAAAATTTTAGATGGGTAATGAATATGACTTTTTTTTTGTATTTTTATAAGGGCAGTTTGATGAGAGAGAGAGGTAGTTGTATTTAAAAAAAAAGTTTTGACACTTTTTCAATTCGAAAGTTTAACTGTAATTTTCGGACACGCTGTATAATGTTTTTGAAAAATTCATTCGGTTTCGGATGCTACCTTATACGGTCAACAATTCTACAAATTTCCAATTTTCCAAGTTAAACACCTTTGCTGTTATAGAAGTTCAGATGCACTCGTCCATCTGTCAAAAATTTTAAGAAAATGCAAGTATTTTAAATGTGGTTGAAAATAACAACATAGTTGTTTTAACAAACTTACTTTAGATTTGAACGAGGAATTAAAAAATGTAATAATATATAGGGCGTACCACTTAAAATAACAAAGTTGACAGCCACTTCCGGTACAACCGGATGCGCTAGATTATTAAAAATATGTTAGTTCAATAGCGCAGGTCGGCTTTAGTATACAGCGAAATTTTCAGAATTTTCCAATGTATACTCTTTCATATATCGATCGATGCAGTTCGTCGTGAGACACGCTGTATAATATCAAAGAATTTGAAAAAAAAACAGGAAGAAAGAAAATCGCAAATCGAAGCGTTCGAGAAAAAGTAAAAAATGTAGCCTCAAACGTAGTATTCAGCAACCCATTTCATTTGATATTAGATTCTTGAAAATTGAAATGTAAATCATAGAGTTACAGCTTGGGGCGTTTTTTTTTGTGTGATAACCTGTATTTAAAAAAAAATAGAATGTGTTGAGGTGGCTATGAGTATAGAAAAAATATTACGTACAGCGCATAAATAATTAAATACACTGAAGCCTGTCAACACATCTGTCAAAATTATCAGCTATAATTACCACATAACATGGCCGAATCGACAATATACTGGATGCGTACTCGTTTACGGCGGCAGTGGCGCATGGGCAGCGGATGCGTCAGTCATTTCAAATCGAGAAACTGGTTCGTCGCATCGGTGGAAGTGTGGAAAAACTCTTCCAACGAAGTATGTCGAAAAACACGAGCCCAAAAACGAGAGTACGCTAACCGAATGATTTTTAGGAGGAGAACGCGAAAGGACCTAGCGTGCAGGTGTTAAGCGAAGGAAAGAATCTGGCCAACCAACAGGTGAACAAGGAGGCAGACGTGAATATCTTGGTCCGCACCGATAGGCCTCTGAAGGAACAGGAAGAGGAGATTATAACTTGCCTGGAGAATCTGCTTGCAGGCGGGGAAATTAGACGCGATTATATGCGTGGCGGCGGGTACCAAACTTGTAATTTAAACGAAAATTTGACGAAGAACTGCGAGATTATGTGGAGGCAGAATATTTGGCCGTCAATGTTGTCCGCGAAAATTGCGGCTAGATTTTTAAAGCCAAGTGGTATGCTGTGTTTAACTGGTGAGTGTTGAAATGATTTATTAAGTGCTTGAAAGCTGGAATTTTAATAATATTCTCCCAATTTTTGACGGTTAAATTTTACAATTGAAGACACGAGTGGATAAATGAATGAAACTTTTTCAGAAATTAAGCTTTTTTATGTAATTTTTCTCAAAAGTAGTGTAACATAACCCCTTGATATATTCACAAGACTCGAGTGTTCTTGAATTTTTGGAATTTTCGATGGTGCTATGTGAAAGATGGGTACAAAACACCTTGATTCATGCAAAAAAGACAGTTTTTAAAATGCGACATAGCACCTTCATCCACTCGTATCTTCAATTTCTTTCTTGTTTGACCTTTTTATTCCTTTACTTAATATAGTTTCATTTTCCTGGAATGCAGGTCAGGCTAGGGAAACGAACAAGTTTGTTTATGATTACATTTTAATTGTTCTTTTGCTACGTTTCGTTGCTTGTTAACAACATTTTGCAGCAAAGGTTGCTCTGACTTGGCCGACATTTTAAGAAGAAAAAAAAAATTAAATTAGATACAGTTTACGTAATAAACTAATGTTTCTATACATAAGGTAGAAGTCCCAATTACTGACACTTTAAGGGATAGAATGATATCGATGTTTAAGATTCCAAGATGACACTGGAAAAAACAATTTTGATTTTTGAACTTAAAATAAATGTCTGCGGGATTATTTTCAATCGAAAGCTAACCTAAAACACAGCAAAAGAAACTATTATAGGGAAGGTGGTATCAGTAACTAGAACAGGGTCAGAAATTGGTACATTTACCTTATATAATTACTGTATCACCACAAAAACGGGTTTCACTACTTTTTAGCTCGCAGGTATTTCTTTTTAATGGCTCCCTGAAGTTAAAGTGTTTTCGTAACAATTTTTCAATATTTTTACCATGTGTAAGTCAATAAAAAATTGAAACTGTTTAAAATTATTAGATTTCTGCAGATATGTACTTTTTCCAGTATTTTTGCAACGAGTTTTCTAGATATCAACAGAAACGTTGAAAAATTGACCCTGCTAAGAGCATGGCCGCTTCCAAGGTTCATAAAAAAGAAATACGAGCTAATATAGCGAAATTCTTGTAGGATTTCAATGAGCTAGTGGTTCACTTTCATTTCATGTTGGATTCATTTGGGATTATATTTCTTGTTGCACTTTGTAATGAGAGATGTATTCGTTTTACCTGTTTTCAAATGAACCAATTAGAAAACTAACCTAATGTTGCTAGTTTAGTCACTTTAGTTTTTGCTTTGTTCCGGTTTCTCCACGTTAATCAACTCCCTTTTTAAGATCATTTACAAGAATATTTGAGTAATTCTAAGCATTAACTGATTAGCTACTAAAAGCGTTTAAGTCACGAACAAGGAAGTAAGCATAATAAACATTCTTCGAAAATGTGCGTCAAGCACTCTAGCTTATTCTCAGAATAACTTTTTATTTGGTGTTTATAAGTGATATTTCTAGCTCTGCATTGATTGTTTACCCCCAGTTGACTAAGTTGTTATGACGTTAGTAGCTTTAAAATCAAATTTCTAGGCTTTATTTTCTCATTCTTAACTTCTCGTAATCTAAATAAAGTTGTTTGGTACAAAATCAAAAGAATTTTTATTGTTGCATTAGATACATCTAGATGATTTATCATTAAGTAATATCCACCTTTATAGAGTTACTTGCACGCATTAGCTTAGAGAGAGAGAGAGAAAAAAAACCTTAACTAATCAATTAAAGCTTCAAAAGTGAAAAAAATGCTTTGATGAAATGCATTTTTGTTTTCTTTAAATATATAAAGCTGTAGTGGAAATTCATGACTTTATTTGTTTTTATTGAAATATTATATTAGAAAGTAAATATTATATTATCCCTAGTAGCAAAATTTAAATTTTCAACAAAGTAATTTCAACAAAAAGACATCAAACTAACTATTAATCTAACACAAAATCATTAGTAATTTCGTGTTTCAATGTTGAAGTTGCTAAAAATAAATGGGGGAAATTTAAATTTGCTACTAGGCATTTTATCATTTTTTTTTTAGCTTTTAAGCGTATTTTAGATAAAAATAAAAAAATCTTTTAAATTAAAAAATGCACAATAGGAATGATTTGAATTAATTTTATTACAGTAGAAAAATAAATTTTAGCACCACGCTTCAGTTTCTAAGTTTTTTTATTTATTATATTTACGCATTTTGTTTAGAAGTTGAAAAAGATACATATTGCACTGTTATATTAAAAATAAAACGGAAGATAGCACTGTATTTGCTATAATTACGTGTGCTTTCGCATTTTCGTGGCGAAATTTCAAACAGACCCATATTTTGTTGTATTGTGCACCTTTTTTTTGGAAATTTTGTGTAAATGGAAAATAACAAAATATTCATGTACAGAGAACAATTGAAAAAAGACGTAGAAAAAGTTACTAACAAGAAAATGAGAAAACATTTTGTCCGCCATTTACCTGTATCCCAGTAATAAACCAAATTGAAATTTCCCTCAATTATTTTTAGTAACTTCAACATTAAAGCATGAAGTTACCTACGATTTTGTATCACATTAAAAGTTATTTGAATACCTTTAAGTTGAAGTTACTGAATATAATTGGGGGAAATTTGAATTTTGTTTACTGGTAAATTATCTAATATCCAATATTCATTCAAGAAGAGTGAAAAGGACGATATGATAAATATAATGGTGCTAATTATAAAGCTTGTTGTTAATTAAAAAAAAATGTTACAAATAAATGTAAATAAACAAATCTATTACAAAATGGCAATCATTTTTTTTTTCCTAATTTTCGTATCATATAATAAAATACGAGATCCTGCCACTTCAACTTTAGCTGGATTTCTTCCTAATTCATATAAGGAATATGTTCGTTTTAAAGAACAATCAGTCTTTAGTAAAAAAAAAAGAAAGCTCATTCAATTAATCTGGAATAAATATTGAACGAAATATTTTAAATGAAATGAAAAACAGCCTTCTTTGATTGACTTACGCAAAATTTCGTCTAATATGCAAGTTAATAAATAATTATTTCCTCTTCCGTATTTAATACAAAATAAATGACATTTTCCATTTGCCTGAAATCTCAATTTAATTGTTAGAAGTGTGCTCGAATTTTATTTATACAAATGGTGAACAAAAGGTTTTCTTATCTCATATCGTAATCAGTCTTGTCACAGAATATCTATCTATAGGGTGACTCATTAAGGATATGACCTATGACAAATTTTAGGATGTTAGTGGTTGTGATTGTAAAAAATAAATGTTACATATCCGATTTTCTAGTATTTTAAATTTATAGCCTCTGAAAGAATTAAATAATACAGTTTATTTTAGAAAACGAAAATTTTGACATTATTAGAGTGATATTCATAATAATAATTCAAATTTTTGTTAAAGTGCTGAAGTAACATTTATTATGAAATCGACCCTTAACGTCTTGTTTGATAAAGTTATTTAGCAATTTTTATAGCAAGTTAGTATTGCAAAAAAATGCGTTAAAATTAAGGCATATGTTAATATCATATTAATACATATTCAAGGTTACAGAGTTCTGTTTGAACTTAGTTTAAATCGAGTTGTATTTAAACTTTATTAACAAATAAAGCATGTTAACTTATTTCACAAACCAGAGAGTCGTAGCGCAATTGATTTTTAATGACATAATGTAAGAATAGGTTTTAAAAATTTTGATAATTATGTTCCAAATGCTTACTTTCGGTTCCTATGCAAACCTCTGACCAAAGAGGAAGAAAAATGGCTCGGATAATGTGTTACATCAGGATTGTATATGAGATCAGTCGCTGCTCAAGTGTTTTTAAGTAAATTTTAATGGATAGTTATTTCCACATTTGTTTCATCAGTATGAGGCTCACATATGGGAGAAAGGTAGACATTTTGAACAGATACTTAATTTTTTAAATCCATTCCTTTGTCATATTTAGTTTCATAAAATAAATTGTTTAAATCTTTACTTTATTAAAGTAATTAAACAACACATAATATTTTGTTCCTTAGTGATCGGCTTTTCTCTGCCAAACTTTTGTTGTATATTATATATTCTGCAGTCTGCAGATTTATTTCTCTTTATGATCATGCTATTGTTTGGTTGCTTATTTTAATCTAATTTGTTTAAATTTGGCAATTCACCGCTATAGAATAAGGGTGAACAGGAAAAAATTACGCTTAAAGTAATGTTTAAGAAAAAAAAAATATCTAAAAAATGAATCAGTGCGTTTTTTAAGTAGACAGTACTAAAATTAGCATTTATAAAAAATGCACCGACAGCATATAGATATTTAATTACAAATTGTAATGAATGAGTAACACAAAGTAATATGAGATCGTGAATAAAAATGTAATTGGATATGTAATAAGCAGTGTCAGTAAATTTCAATGCAATTTTAACTGAGGTAGATAATTGAATGATATACTTGAGATCCCAAACAATGAAAAAGCGACAAACGTCAACATTCCATCAGAAAAAACATTCATATCTTCATGTTACCTTAAATTATTAATATAGCAGAAATAGAAGTATTGATATTTTTTTGAAAGTAATGATTTTGTAAGAGTTCAACACAATAAAACTACCTTTTCAGTTTTTTTCTTTGACAAAATTTGCAATAAAGCATTCATTTGAGACTATCTTCAATAAATTTTCAAAAGCACTTAGAATGAACTCATAATATGTAATAACTTATCATACTATCTCACTTTAAGATCTCCAAATTTTCTAATTTTTCATATATGAAAATTTTCAAAGTTAAAAATGAGAAAATCAGTTTTTGTCACTAAATTATTCTGAAAACCTAACAGGACCACTTAGCTCAGATTTTCAGAAAATGTTACTAAAATTCTTCTATGAACATAAAAAATAATTCCATAATTGTTGTCAAAATGCATGCAATAATAGATAAAATGTTTCTTCTTTAAGAAGTAATTATTTAGTTCTAATTTGTGTTTTAGTCATTTGTAGTCGTTTGAGCAATGTAATGACAAAATAATCGATATCTTCCTATCATTCATATTTGATATTTTTAATATATGTACTAAAGCAATTCATTTTGTGAAGGTGCCAAGGCTGCACTAGAAGGAACTCCCAATGCGATTGGATATGGTCTATGCAAAGCAGCCGTACATCAAATGATAAAAACGTTAGCATGCCCTGGAAGCGGTTTGCCCGAAAATGCATTCTGTGTGGCCCTTTTGCCAGTTACCCTAGACACAGTGATGAACAGACAGATGATGCCTACTGCTGATATATCCGGCTGGACACCGACGAAATACATCACCGATCTGCTGATAAAGTGGTCTGATGGAAAAGAGCGACCGGCGAACGGAAGTTTAGTACAATTTGTGACGCAAAATTTCAATACCGATATCACATTCTTGTAGAGAAATGAGTCATGTTATGTATAAATAAAAATGATGTAAAATTGTGAAACCACTTACTTTTTGTGCTTTAATTCCCTTTTTCGCTTTAATTTGAGCTTCTGAAATCTTGTCAGTCAACTCATTAATAACATAATCGATAGATGCTGTACTAACTGTGGATAAGCTCTTTTTTAAAATTATAGCCTAGAAACATAGAAATGGACGTTAACATTTATAACACATCTTTATTTGCCCAAACATACTTCGGATAATAATAACTCTAATTTAATTTCATCCTTAGCGCTTGCAACTGGTTTTTGCAAGATCGTATCAAGCAATAAAACACCATTGTAGTCGGATCGAACTCCAATTGCTTGACCATCACAAAATAGCACCCTGTCTTGTCCCTGTATGTATTTACATACAATCTCACTGTGGTTCTCAGCTAAGGTTCCAATAAAACATTTAAATTAGCACGTTTCACTTGGACACTTGAATTACATTCATAATATTTACAAACTGTAATTTACCTGACAAGTTACTAGAGTGTAGAACAACACCCGAATTGACGTCTATAACGTGAATACTCCCGGACTTCGTACATATTATAATTACGTTTAAGGATGGGTGGTAAACAATTCTCTTCAGGTCTGTGTCCGCATTTAAGTAACCGTCTTCTTTCAATACGCACGAATCATCAGCCATTTTGCTAAACACATCTTGCGCCATCGAAGATCACCATTTGTAAAAATTTGGCAGTTGACTGCAACTTCATGTTAGTGATTCACGACCACCAACATACTAATGCGATTCGGTGGAAAGTTACTGCTTAAAGCGGTTACATCCTTATTAATTTGCGTTTAATTTTACAAATGCGTATAAAAATAGATCAAATAGACCCAAATAAAATCTCAAGGATTTCAACACCAATCGAGCATGTCATTGCATCGCGTTTTCTCTTTTCGTACTGCCAACCCAGAAGAGCATAAGCCAACTCTAAATTAGGCGGTAAATTTATATTTTCGAAAAATGTTCTGGAATTAATAAATTGATGAAATCACATCTGTTATTTTAATAAAATTATTTTAAGACACAGGATATATGTTTAATAGAATACAGAGTCAATTACATCTATTAGCAACATAAAATTTGAAAATATGCGGAAAATAATGAATTAAGTAAATTTTAAGAAAATTTGGCTATGAAAATCTGACATTTTTGATTTTTTTTTTTCTATTAAATGAAACTTAAGTGTCGTTTTGTCATCAAATAGGTTTTGAAGGAAATATAAACTAAAAATTATAAGGTAAATTTCATTTATTTTATTTGTTAGTAATTCTTAATATGTACACAAAATTGTTTAACATGCTGCAAAATGTAATATACATTATTATGATTCCTCTTCTTTAGGTGCTTTCTTCGCAGGCCTACATTCAGGATATTTATCTGTTAAGAAACTCCTAATCTCCCCATATTCTGCTAACATATTAATGCGTACTTGTTTTTTACCTCTTAGCTTTTCTTGTTTCTTTAAATACATTTGCCAAGATTTAAGCTTGGTGAAGAAAGGTGCCTGTTTAGGTTTCCTTAATACAACTTTTCCATCTAAACAATACTGGGTGAAATTTAGCTTTTGTTCATCTTTAACACTCTCAGGTCCAAGACATTTTGAAGGTGAGGCAATAACATTTGGAAAATAATTATTTTCTTCACACAATTCCACCACATGTAACTGTCTTTCTTCCGCTATTTCTTGATGGTTTTCTGCTTCAATAGACCCAGGAAAAATGCTTTTACTATGTGTTGGACGTTAGTGGAGCCTTCCACTTTTGCATATAGATCTTTTATACCAACTACTTTACAAATTGTTTGAATTGCTCGGTGACAAATTAAACCATGTCCTTCTGGCCTTTGGCTGATGTAAATTTTTGTTTTCCCAAATTGGGTGTAGATATCATGATATACTGTGTGATCCCTAAACAATTTAATGTGCATTAATTTCTGTCCCGCTCTGTTCCTAGCTTTTCTCAATGCTGTCTTTGATTCCAAACCTTTGCCAGTCGCAAATCCGGCTAGACCATTGCCATTTCCAGTGACTACAAACACGGACAATCTTCTTTTTCTACCGAAATTTCCTTTCATATTAAATACCGTTTTTAATTCGAGTACTTTTGTGTCAAATCCTTCAAAGTTATCTATAAAGATAATAATATTCACAATAAATCTGCAATTCCTTTTGTGTGCAATTATAAATGTCAAAACTGGCCAGATTAATGAAATCATCCATGCACACCACTAGGTAAAGCAAGATTAATTCATTTGGTTTGATTAGCTAAACTAATTAATGACGCAAAATATCTCACAAACTCAATGACGCAAATTAAAAAAAAAAAGAGTGGGTCCTCATATAGGACCTGATGGTACACCAAATTCATATTATAACAGCACAGATGTTGAATGGGATTGGATGGTGATTTATAGAAGCATACTTAGCATTAATTTAAAACATACCTTCTCCAATAGGATCTGGTGGACCAATACTTCTACCGGGCATTTTTGAGCCGCTCCAACCCCTTTCCAAAGGACTTAATTTTGAGTGTTTAAACGTCCCCATTGTATCTCGTAATTGTATTAATTTCTTTTCACGATCGGGATCTTCCGGCAATTGCTGCTGTTCCACCAATTCTTTACCTCTTAAAATAGGCGATGACAAGCCTGGCCAAACCATATTTGCTTTACCTATCGGAAATTAACATAGTAGTAGATGAAATTTAACTGTAAATATAATACAGACCCACTCCTATAACCTGTCCACGATTTAGATTCTTGATATTTCTCTTAGAAACGGTTTTACCTCGACCTCGCTTTTTACCTGCATTACTTACCGATGTTATACCTTTCCACAGTGAATCTGCGGGTACTGAAATAACAAATATTAATGTCTAATTTTTGTGGCCCGTTAGCGATTAAAATATACGTTTATTGAAAAAATTTGCGAATCGAATGGGAGTTGTAAAGATAACAGAAGTATTAGATTGAATTAAATTTGTCCGATTGAGAATGTTGGAGTTTATGTGACATTTTGAGGTGGATGTTAGTTTTCCTAATGTTCTTGTAAAGTTTAACATCGACACTGCCATATCTTGATCGAAGATATTCAGGATACCATAACAAGATTATTAATTATTTATAATATAGGTTAGGTAAGGTAAGAAATAAGTAACTAATTTATTATTGTTGGTTAGGTTCAGTACTACCAACATCATCATGATTCAAGAGATTTTTTTTCAGGTTTCCTAGGGACAGAGGATTGTTCTTGAATTTTTAGTTTTTACTTTGATTCTCATTTTATAAATCAATAATATCTATCTTGTAATTCAACACGGATCTTAATGTATTTTTATTAATTCGCAATTCCCGCCATCTTCTGGTTATGAAGTGATTAACAAATATTTATTAAATAGAAATAGTAAATATTTGATTTGATGAACGTAATGAAGAATCCAAATTCCATTAAGAGTATTTTGGGGGATTTATCGAAATACAATGACATGTATTAAAGTAAGTTCTTTTTTCTGTAATAATAAACTTTAAAGTAAGAAGTGAGAAGAAATCTGTAATGTATATTTCTATCACCCTTGATTAGTGCTGCTAAAACGGGTAAATCTGGAAATGTTAAGTTATTTATAATCCCATAGATTTTTTTTATACCAAATTGCAAATATGCCTATGTGATGTGGGATCACATATTTGAAAGAATAATGCATTGTAAAAACATTTTTATTTATTACAATTTTATATCTATATAATATTGTGTTTCTTGCAAATATCAATTTCCGATGTTCTCATTCATGTAACGTAAACTTGATTTTGTACCCAGTGTACTCATTTGAGCATAGAGAGAATAGAGAATTATTCTCCATTCTGCGGTATAGCATAGGTATATTGCTTCTTTGCGTTGGACTAGCAAACATTAAGCAAATGTATGTTTTGCATTTTTTTTTTGAAACTATGTACTCGTGTACACATATGGGTTAAGATAGGATTTCTTTTTAATTAGGCTCATTTTCTTATACCGAAGGTGGAGTAAAAATATAATCAAAATTTCAAAATTAGGAAAACCTTAGATGAATTGAAAAGAAATTGAAATATTTTTGTTTTTTATGTAATTTTTGTCTAGCAAAGAGTTTTTATTAATATCTTTATGTACTACATTCACGTAAATAAAATTTATTTTAACCATATACCTACTTATTGAGGTTTGAAATTACCCATTCAATTTGCATTTTGAGCGGGGTGTCACTTGCTTTGTTCAAACAAGAGTTAGCATTAGCACTATGGTTGGAGAGATACTTTTATTTTTTTTTGTGAGCTTGCGCCGCGCCATTTTCAACGATTGGAAGTCAATATTTATACAAAGCTATTCTTAATATAAATAGTAATAAATAAAATAGAAAATATCTTCGATGCTACATATGCAACCACCCCAGTGAACCAAATTCAAATTTCCCGCAATTATTTTTAGTAACTTCAACATTAAAGCATGAAATTACCTACGATTTTGTATTAGATTGATAATTATTTGAAAACCTTTAAGTTGAAGGTTATTCTATAAGTTGGGCATGTTCTAATGTAAATTGTGATTATACCTATAAATATATTGTAAAACAAGCTTTAGTAATAGATACATAATTCGAAGTTAATGTTAAAAAATAATAGGATTTTTAAATTTAGCGGAATACCTAATACAGGTATCTATAATTTATACAGCATATCCAAATTTTTGAACAGACCTACTTGAGCATTTCTGATTACGAGAAGCAATATCTTTGTAAAAAATTGCGTGTCTTAATTTTCAATATACAATAGAAAAGCAGTATTTAAATTATAAATTTTTATAGTCTGCATTGCGAAATAGGAGTAGCACACTAAAAATAAAATGAAAAAAAATACATAAATAACATCAGCTGATCAACGGCAAATGGGATGCCATGACAGTCGATATTTTAAAACCGATTCCCTTGCTTTTTAGTGTTTGTTTTTTTTATACTGTGATTTGTGAATTTGAAACTAACTTAGAAATACATATTTTCTTAACGTGTGAGTATGTAGGTATTTGTTTGACAGGGATAAATGAAAAAAATAACAACACAAGTGGATAAAGTGTTATAGTACATTTGTGTCAAAAATTGGAGAAATCAAGGTAAAGAGTGTATTTCATTAATTCATAGGTATGATTAGAAACTAAAATATCAAGAAACTAATATTGTAAAGTATTTGAAGGGAAAAAGGCTGTACTTATATATAGTATGTAGCGGTAATAGGTATAACAGAAAACATTTAACTTTTTCTAAATTAAGTTTTCTAATTTGATGTTGCAATAATTGCACACTCGGTGGAGTGCAGTTATGCGTCATAAACGTCCTGTAATGTGTAAATAGTTTATAAAGGACTTCTGTACGTCAAGTTAAAAAAGAGGGATTAATGTAAAAAAATAAAAAACTCGTTTTATAACCCGCCCTTTGAAAAACTGTCCTTATTAAAATAAGGACAAATAATAGTTCTTTAATGTCTTACTTTGTTACATCTTTTTCCCTCGTGCCTTCAACTCATAATGGGATAAACATCTATAGTAAAACCACATTTTGCATTATAAGGACTGCAGCGTAGCAATTAGTCTATTCTAGATTTTTCGTTATTTTTGTTACATAGTTCATTCGGTGTTTATTTGATAATGGAAACCCACGTGTATCCGAAACAATTCTCCCGAATTAAAATCTCGGGTAGCGCGAAGTGATCGGATATTTTATGACATTTCACCTTCTATTACATAATTGTTTCAAAACAAAATAGAGACACCTGTCAAATTAAATCATTCAATTTCAAAGGTTCATTTTTAAAGTAACAAAATAAGGGATGCATAATTCCGCTAGCTTATATACCATTATTATATTACCGCAAATGCTTTCCCGTAAGAAATCGTTCCACTATATTTACCTGGCGTATCCATTCTGTGATCACTAGACGCAATCAGTTCGCATTGTGCAAGGAACTGAACCTGTCATTATCGTCTTTAGTAGTATTCGGTTTTATTTACGTCTTTGGGGTGTACAAATAGGTAAACATTGCTTTTATACTCCACTGGTTGAATCGAATAAACAATAATTATTGATTACATTGTTGGCAAAATGCAGAAAATTAGGCACTTCCGGAAATATATACAGGACTACTGTTGTTATCACAGATCTTAAAATTTAGACCAATTTATAAATTATTTGAACATTTAGCTGACCTTAAATTGGCATAAGGCCTTATAGTACATAATTACTTTAGAATTTCAAACTTCAGTCTTTCACTCATATGTCACAACCTTAGATCATGTATATTACATAATATTAGACGTAATTGCTTGCTGATGACTTTTCAAAATTGGGGTTTCAGTGGAGTAGTGCAAAATCTTAGCAACTCTGTTGAAAATGTCCAGACATTTATCAAATTTGGCTAATATTCATTTAATAAATACTTTGAATGAAAGTTAGATATGTAAATTGTATCGTAAATAATGGTAATTAATTATAAAATAAACATTCACCTCTAAATGGCATTGCTTGTTTTAACAACACAAATACATAATATGCGTGAATTTAAATTGAATTAGAACGTCATCTAATATTCCCCAAAACCTTTTAGTCTGAAATTCACGGTGCTATAGAAGGGGTTAGCGTTCACGATATTGACTTTGAGATTCGCAATAAAGCATCTAAAACAGAGTGGAGTGCTGCGCAAATATAGAGAAGCGACCGCACGGTTTATAGTCACCCCTGCACATCATCGGTAGGTATTTATAAACACGAATTAATTTCTTATAATGTGATTGCTAGGGTATAGCAACCGGACGTGCTAATCGTACTAATTAATACCTACTTACTACTAATTGATAGTAATTTTTCTTATCTATTTTTGCAAGAAATATTTTTTATATTATTTAGCAGACGTTTCTAAAAGTTATTCGCCGATAAAAATGAAGTTTTGCAAGATATTAGGTGCGTTTGGTGTGCTGACATAACCTAAAACTCACATTTTTTTTTTAAATAAAGTGTAAGAAGATGTGGTTTTTGTTCGCATTTACGTATTTTTAAAACTACGAAAATGTTGTGGGTGTGTTCTTTAGTAAAGAAGGAACTGAATTAATTGACATTGATTTAAATGATTCTCATTCACTTTTAATTGCGCTTGTGACCATTATTTATATTTGTTGTATGTGTTTCAGTGTCAGTGATGTTAGATTATATTATAGATCATAGGCACCCTTGATCAAACCAGTGCATTTCGTGGACTATTTTTACGAAAATGTCGAAAACGTTGTGTGTTCTTTCGTGCTGAACGAACTGAATTAACTGACGGTGATTCAATGAGTCTAATTTGCCTATGCGTAAAACCATTATTGTGAATTGTGACCATTATTTATATCTGTTATTGTTGTATGTGATGTTAGTGGTGTTAGGTTATGTTATATAGATCATGGCATCAATGGTCTTCATGAAACCAGTGCATTTCGTGGATTATTTTTGCGGTATGTAGGTATTTTAAAGTTTATATAATTGTTTATACGGTTCTACAATAGTCTTAATGAACGGTTTTTACGGGAGTTGAAGCATCCGAGTCGCCAAATATTTCTGGCATGAAAAAAATATCAAAGTTACATCAGCTGTATTAAAAACATATAAAAGTGTTAAAAATATTAGAATTCTTAAATATGTTTATATAAATTATTAGAGACCGGATTATATGCAAAGAAAAACTGGAATATATGCGCATATATATGCATCGATTTTTGAGAAAATATGCATAAACCTGGGGCATATATGCAAAAAAATTGCGACAATATGCAAAATTTTTACATAAAATAAATAAGAGCAGAAATTTAAACATTAACTTTATTGCACAACATTTTTTTCACAACATAATTTCTAAAACAATTTATAATTAAATGTTTTTCAAAATTGTGTAAAAGAAAGTTTTGTCTTCTATCAGAATACATATGTTTCGAAATAGAAAAGCTTCTTTTAACATCTACAGATGTAATTGGTGCATTTTTTAACTTTGCAATACATTGTATACTAAAATTAAAGTCGAAATCGTTTACTGTTTCACCTTGCAAAATTTTCTTAACTTTCTTCAATTTCAAATACCCCGCATTTTTATTTATCACATTTGTAAATTTATCGTATATAGAATTATCTATTGTACCCTTAACTTTCTTACATAGCATATCAAATTCGTCTACTATTTCGACTGATTCCAAGAGCGACATCCCTTGCGTTTCTAGTCTACGAATGGATCTTGAAACAAAGCTATAATTTGACTTAATATACAAAAGGTTTTGTAGCAATTCTGTTGATGTTACTATCTTTTTACAGTTTTCTAGAGCAATGCAGTCAGCAGTGATTTCAAGAATTACGTTTTTTATTCCTTCAAAATTATCGGTGAAAAAAATTGCAGCCTCTAACCATGTACCCCATCTCGTAATAATCGGTTCAGGAGGCAACTTAACACCGGAAGTCGCTCCTTATAAAATTGGATTCGTAAAGGTGCTTTTAAAAATACTTTTTTGACATTGCTACTTAAATCATTAATCAAAGGGAATTGATTCCTAATGTCTTCGGCTACACGATTGAACCCATGAGCTAAACAAGTGGTATGAATAATGATACTATAAAAAAATTTAAATTTTGCGCGGCTTGTATCATGTATGGTGCAGCGTCGAACAACATTAGTAAAATTTTTTCACAAGGTATACTTCCAGGTAAAAAGAAATTTGATAAACCTTCTTGAACGAATAGGGCAATTGTCATATTATTTGTTTTTTGAAGTTCTTTACAATAAATTAAATATGATTTACCTACAACATCTTCATGAAGAATTCCTATTAACAAATGAGCAATATAACGGCCACACTTATCCGTACTTTCATCTACCATGATATAAATAAAATTATTCCCTATCAATTGTTGAATTTCTGCTATTGTTTGCTGGTAACAAGATGTGACATAATTTTTCGTAAGGTAGTTTCCGTCAGGTATATTATGTTTGCAATATTTTTGCAGAAATGATTTCAAATTAACATTGTTTAATCTTGCTAATGGTATGTTAGACGAAATTAATGCGTTACACAGATCCGTATTATATTCTTCTTGTTCTGAGTTTCGTGAAGTTGATGCTACACATTGACGTATAGATTGCTGCACACATGCGGATCGCTTTAGTTTTTCACATTTCCAATATGTGATGGAGTTTTAGCGTATTGATCAATCAGGTATTTTCTCTCAGAAGACACCTACAACAACAATTGTCATTTTATATCAAAAGTTAAGGAATTTAAAAACAATTGTAAATCTTTTAGTAAAATTAAACTTACCAGTTTACTGCAGGCTCGACAAACTATTTTGTCGCCATCCTTTGCCAGTTCAGGGTATGGCTTAATCCATAAAGAAATTTTGTTCGCTATACTCATTGTATGTACGCACAGTATTTAAAAACGTAACACAATTACATGCTGTTTCGCTCAAAGATATTCAATGAATGAATAGTTCATTTGGGAATTAATAATAATAAAACTTATTTACCACATCCCTTCTGCTAGGCGAAATTAAACACGTGCAATTCTTGGAAAAAAGTATTAGAGAAACCAATGTAAAAGATTTATCGTTCTGAGAATTGTCGGTTGTCGATCTACGTTAGGAATTACTAGGAATTTTTACTAATAGAAAGGATAAGAAAAAGCTTAAATATGCAATATATGCAACTTTTGTAAAAATATGCATAGAAATGCCTAAATATGCAATATATGCAATCACTAATTAGCGCTAATTAACTTCAATTAGTGTAATACGTCCACATATAGACTATAAATAAAGATATGCAAAAAATAAAATATTTGCACTTTGCATATAATCCGGTCTCTAATTATCATCATTGACTTCACAGCTGTGAATATCATGAAAAATGAAACGGCAAATAAATCAATTGATTTACAAACGTCACTGCGTAGTTTTTTTTTTTATTTCTACCATGATTATCAAAATGAGAATTGTTTATTAACTTGTCCTTTCCTGTTATCATTTCTATTGAACGCAGAGATAGAAATCGCGGTTTCAACGCGAGATAACCGACAATATTTCTAAATATTACCTTCAGGGCGCACTTCTAATTTATGCTTTTTGTGTTTATAGGCATATGTATTTTACGCGAACCGTAGAACCAAACCGAGCGCGTATCTGCAGACAGAAAGACGGGAGAGTGGAAAACACAAGTATGTAGAGCGCTGGTACAATAGCCACTTGAGCAGTCGCTACCTAAGGCGAGCGGGCACTCGAACTATGAATTGTATACCTCCATGTATGGCCTCGCCATCTGGTGGCTGTGTAAATGTGAACTGAAACAACCCCCAGCCCTCTTATCCATGCTGAGGAAGTCGGTGTGCGGTGAAGCTATACTTTTAACCAGCAAACTTTTAGATGAAATTTCGAAAAAATTGTAAAGATTTTCGCGTGGTCTAGTAACATTTAAATGCTTGATGATTAGTGCGGAGTTTTTGCATTTTATGGACGTAACTTAAAGTACTTTCCCCATATTTCTGGGTTAAGAGTATTTTAGCTCTATTAATTACGTATTTATTGAAAACACATTTTTTTTGGATTAACAAAAATATTTTTCCAGATGTATTCGTCAAAATATCTTATATTTGATTTGTAAGTTCGCATCATTTACATTTAATAAATATGATCGTTCAGAATGGACGGTCGGCCCCGTTTTATCATACAAATTTGAACGCGTGGCACAATAGTTTAGATATAGGACATATAAATTGGAGATTTCACACTTGTCCCGGCCAGTCCGAATTCTGCATCTGACGTTAAGCTGCGTAGAGGCGCGCGTGGTGAACTCCAGTCATCAGATTGTATTCATAGGGCATGCAGGCATATTGTGTGATTTATTTTTATTCTCTTCAGCTGTAGAACGCACGGGTATTTCATTATAAATACCTGATTAAAAGGAAATTGGAAAATTTGTATATTGGTTTATTGAATAAGGCAAAATATTCTTTCTCGCGAAAAAATGCAAGAGATTATTCAACAATCAGGATGTTAATGTAACGAAAAAATTTAATTTGTCACATTTGCTACATTTATGGTCTTTACCGCGTAGCAAATGTAGCAATTGTATTATCTACGTAGTAAATGAAGTAAAATCTGTTATTGGTTCAATTTTGTCATGTGGTCTACTTCAATCGTGTCAGATCATATCATTCATATGTATATAATGCATGCTCGTGCATGCTTATTTTATATTTAGTAAGTTTGTACCGATAATTAGCATATACAGGGTGTTTCTCAATATATGCGACAAACTTTAAAAGCAGGTTATTTTGATCATAAAAGTTCATATGAGTATATGTCCAAAACGGTTTGGTTTTAAAGTTATTGAATGTTCAATAATAAATTATGAACTATGACTAACACGATATAATATCACAGTTGGTTCTTCAAAAGCAATTGTGCTGAGAGGGAATTGTTTATTTGTCATTTCAATATTTTTCAATAGTTGTCAGAGTATTCATTCAGTTTATTGGCAGTTTCTGTTTTTTAAAATGAATTACACGGATGCTGAGATGTGTGATATGCATTTCGTTTACGGTCTTGCCAATGGAAATTCGCGTGCTGCTGGACGTCTTTATGAAGAACGATACCCGAACCGTATCATCCGCATTATTCAATATTTGCCCGTCTTCACCAACGTCTTAGTGAAACGGGAAATTTAAAAAAAACGGACGACTGATAACGGGCACCCATCTACAGTGAGAACTCCACAAGTTGAAGAAATGGTACTAAATGAAATTGAGGAACATCCTATACTACAAGCACCAGAAAAATTGCGTTTGCTTTAAACATTGGTCAGGCCACAGTTTGGAGCATATTGAAAGATCAACTGTTGTATCCATATCACATTCAACAGGTGCAGGCACTTTTGCTGGCAGATTTTCCGCAAAGAGTGGCTTTTTGTCAATGGATGCAACACAAAATCGTACAAAATCCTGACTATTTGGCTCAAATATTCTTCACCGACGAGGCTACTTTCTCTAGAAACGCGATTATTAATTTTAATAATAAACACATATGGGCCAAAGATAATCCACACGAACTAGTGAATGCCCCTCATCAACATCAATTCTCTGTCAATGTGTGGGCCGGAATTGTTGGGGATCACTTGATAGGTCCACATTTTTTACCGATGCGGTTAAATGGTGAGGTATACCGCAATTTTCTTGAAGAGAAGCTACCACTACTGCTGGAAGAAGTTCCGTTGCAATTAAAATTACAAATGCATTTTATGCATGACGGTGCTTCACCGCATTTTAGTTTAGTTGCTCGCGAGTTTTTGGACAATACGCATCCAGATCGGTGGATAGGACGGGTAGGTCCACAACCGTGGCCTCTTCGGTCTCCAGACTTAAATTCTTTGGACTTTTTTCTCTGGGGTCACCTTAAATCATTAGTTTATACGACTCCCATTGAAAATGTTGACGAATTGAGAAATCGTATTATCGTAGCTTTTCAAACAATTCGAAATACCCCTGGTATTTTAGAACGCACTCGCCAGTCAATACGACGGAGGATAGAAGCTTGTATTGCAGTTGGGGGCGGTCATTTTCAACAGTTAGTATAAGTTAATTTTGTTTTACTAATTATTTTGTTAATTTATAATAAAAACATTAATTATGTTAACTTACTATTAAACATTGTACAACTTTAGAACTAAGCGATTTTGGACTTATGCTCTTATGAACTTTTATGACCAAAATAACCCCAGGAAACAGCGCTTAATGTTTATCGCATATATTGAGAATCCCATGTATATTCCCTTAAGTTAAAAGACAAAAATAAATCTGAACAATATTAATAAATACAGTATTATATATACATATATATATTTTAATAAAAGGTATCTTCTTATGTCATAGTTATGAAGATATTGACGATATTAGATATAATGCATAATGTATGTATCATCAAACAGTTTGTATTAAATTGCAAATGTTATCCTTGCTCCCACCCACTAACCTGTTTTTTCAATTTTGTAGAGATTATAAAATATATAACGTAGTCTCTGCCTGGCATCTTTACCTAGTAATAAATAGCGTAGTAAATCGTTACATTTACTACTTAACACCCCGGTTCAACAACATAGAGAAACTTTATTAAAATTAACTATATAACTAAAGATTTATGTTACCGTTTTCTTTGAAGCTATAAAGATATTACTTCTTCTCAAGGCGATGAACGTTAACTACATTTATAATTTGCTAATTTAACCAAAGTTGTGCCACCAGAAATGAGATATATAGTGTAGCTATAACTTTGAACGCGGTGCGGTGGAGGCGGTATATTGTTGCGGGAATGTTTTTCATGTTAAAATTACGTGACAGATAAAAAAAATGAATGTGCAGGTAGGTAGGCATTGGTATGCCACTGTCCAAAACTAAAGTCAACAAAAGGACGAACAATACTCCCAGTTCCTATATATATATATGTAGATTGATAGATGTTTACTTAGGATCCTCTGTCTACCAAAATCGTCGATGACATTTTTAAATTCAATTTGCTTTGTATTTTTTGCCTGTTCTATTATTACATGGGGAAAATGATCGCGTAAGAATAATTTCTAAAATAAATACACTTTTTTTTTGTTTCTGCCCCTACATGTATAAGAATAATTACATGTACTTATAATCGGAATCACAAAGAGCCCTACGTCATCCACAAATCAACATATACCATGTGATTCAAAATGATTGTCGTAAGAAAAAAAACTGTTTTCCGGAAAAAATTATCTATACTTATTACCAATTTAATGAGCGAAGTTAGCTACATACAAATTTCATATATTAAATGAATTTTCTGGACATTTAGCGACATTGGCGTGCGTGTTGTAGTATCTTTCGAGTATTTATCTTATAATTTTTTTCAAATCGTTTATATTTACATCTAATATCACCAACAATAGTATTTCTGAATACTGTAAGAAAATAAGGGAATTTATCTGTGGTAATAGCTCAACAAACAGGTAAAAAATCAATATTAACATTAAGTGAAATAGTTTATTACATTTTATAATTTTATAGGCTTATCATACACTTCAGCGCAATGAGCTGTCAAAAGAAAATTACATTTTCATCCCTATAAAGTTTCTACGGTACAGGAATTATTACCATTAGATCGCGATAGGCGATTGGAATATTGTCATTGGTTTAATAACAATTTAAGGGACGATGACTTGCTAAACAAACCATTTTTCTCGAATGAAGCCTGGTTTTATCTAACAGGCTATATCAATTTACAAAACTATCGTATCTGGTTTGCAGAAAATCCACACGAATTTCGAGAAACGCAATTGCATCCCGTAAAAGTTGGAGTTTGGTTAGCTATGTCCAGGAAACGAATAATAGGGCAAATTTTCTTCGAGGAAACTGTAACAGCCCAACGTTACCAACAGATGTTGGAATTGTTTATTGCAGAGTTACAAGGAAATGAGCTTGAAGCAAGTTATTCTCAGCACGATAATGCTCCAGCACATACTGCTCGACAAACCTGCCAATATCTTCAACAGTTTTTTGCTGACAGGGTCATTAGAGCACAAAGATGGCCACCAAGATCGCCTGATCTAACCCCATTAGATTACTTCATGTTTGGCTATCTAAAAAATAGGATCTATAGAAACCGCATGCATACCATAGAAGAACTGAGAGATGCAGTTTTGTCACTTAATAATTATACTAATTGTATGTTATAATTTAAAGTAATAAATAAATTTAGTTAAACACCAGCTAGTACTGAATTGTAAAAATAATTTAGTAAAGTTACCTTGATTACATTTCATTTTTACAAGCAGAAACACCAATCCATAGTCGTTTATATAATGCGAGTTCAAATATAGGTTACGTTTTCCTTATTTATGACAGACCCGTTTACTTTCTTGTGTTCCAACACTGACTTAGTTCCAACCTTCATTACAAACACGTGGCATATACCTACACCCTGTTACTATCTATAGGAGCGGAATTGACAATCATTTTGAATCTCTGTGTACTCACAATCAGCCTTTTCTATGCCCATGGACCTTATAGTGGATGTACCACAAGGTTCTGTCCTTGGACCCCTTCTTTTTCTGTTATATGCTAACGACCTTGAATGTTCTCTTTCCGTTGGCAACCTTTGCCAATATGTGGATGATACAACTGTTATCATCTCGGGGTGTTAATGATGGTGAACTCTCACGATTTGATAGTGAATGTGCATTGTCGATGTCTGGGTGGTGTAGTGATAATCACCCTTGTATTAAATAAAGCTAAAACTTCAATGATAGCCTTTAGTTCGGCTAGATGTTAGATCACCAATGGTGCGAGTAGGGACTGTGTCTGTGCCTGTGGCGTCTGAAACTGATTTTCTTGGCTGTCGAATTGATAATAGTTTATCTGCCAAATTATTACTGGTAGCCATAACCTTCTTTTTAACGCCTGTCAAACGTATAATGAATTTAGTCTGCAAATCCATTTGCGGCAGCGCCATCTGTGTTACAAGGGATTAGTTCGCTAGGTTAGGAAACTACACAAGTTGCTATTTAATTCATTGTTATAAGGAATAATTAAACAAATTTTATTTAATTTTCATTCTACAATATCTATCGTTGTAAATTAACTCCGGCAAAATAGAAACACCATTACAAACTAAACATTTCTATACTAGTCAGCTCTCATAAACAAGTTTCTTCACAAAAAACTAAGATATATTTTTTTCGCAAAAAATTATCAAAGATAAAAAATTTCACATTCTAACTATAGCTTGCTTTAAATAGTCATTCTGATGCCAAAAAATCAAGTTGAAAAAATTATTCCTTCTGTGTCACTTTTAATGTCATTGAGTATATTAAAGTACACTGTAAAAAATTACAGTAATTTTGCCAAGGTAAATCAGGAATATTACATGTAATAACGTTGTGAATTTACCACAATAAATCATGTAAATTTGTTTTACATGTTTTTTTCTAGGATATTCAACATGGAAAAAGAAATTTCGGTAAAATTTATAGCTTTTTCATGTAAGTTTAAGATGTACAAAAATTCAAAAGGAAAATACAGGAAAAAAACATGTACAATTTTGTATTTACTCTCAAAATTTACTTAAAAGTGTAAAATTGACATCTTTTTGGGGTATTTAGTGCACTTTAAAAGTAATTTTACTAGTGAACTATTAATTTTCTGTAAAAATATGAGGATCTTTTATATTTATTTGTTTTTACTTGAATTTCGGGTAAAACTATAGATATCATGGAAAATACGAAATTCATACGCCGCAATGTGATTGGTTATTGGATTATTTATCTGTGCGCGTAGGTAATTCTATTCGTTTGTCGAACTTATTATTGGCTCAATGATATCATGTACGTCACAAACAATCGTAGGTTTCGCGTAAGCGTGTTCATTCTTGATCCCTGGTTGAACGATTCAGTATGACCTATTAGGTGCTATAAAAGAATTAGGTAAGTTGCTTGCTCTCTTTATAAAAATACATATGAAAATTACTTCAGTGTTCGGTAAGTATAGAGTTCATATAAATACTACATATGAATTTTACAGTACAATCTTTGAAAAACACATCAGCATGTGAAATTTAGTAGATGGTTGAAATTTTACCTTATGAAGCAAATTTACCTGTAAAATTGTAGGCAACTTTGTTACCAACGATTTTACATGTAATTTTGCTGCAACTTTTTTTACAGTGTAGGCAACGTTATTTTATATTATGGATACGGAATAACAAATTCAGAATATTCATCATTGTTCATTACGGAAGTGTTTATTACGGAAAAGCAAACTTTTAATCGATCTAGTAACACAAATGCCAAGATTGTTTAAATTTAAAACTAAATGAAATTTCTATTATTTATTACCGCATCGATTATCCAACTAAAAATAATGGAAATACATTAGGAAAAGCAAAATAATTGAAGAATAACAATTTTTTAACGGTTGAATTAGAAGCAGGACTATACATATTTGTAGTGTATACGCTGTCCCATCGTCGCAATACGAGCGACAATTGGCAATTTGTCAGCAATTAAAACAAGACATCATTAAATCAGCAGTGGTCGTGAGTTGGCCTTTGTTAGGTCACGTATGTTCCCCCCGGGGCTGGAACACTCGTCTCACCCCAAGCGACGTTCACCGTCTCCCGCGCCCTCTAACGGTACTCAGTCACGCTCTCTCGGCGAGATATGACATGCCCTCGCCGTGCTGATTATTGTTTTCCTTTTTTTTTTTGTCTACCTTATCTCCCTTGGTTTTTTTCCGGGGCTGGTTAGCGGTTGTCTGGTATTATAGGCAAGATTTGAGAATTTTTTTTTATATTGCTGTCGTGTGTTTCCTATGTGAAATAAATAATACTTTCTTAACATCAAATAAAATGTGGACATATACTTTTTCCTATAAGTATCCTTGGAATAGCTGTCTGTTAGTCGCCTGTTTTAAAGTTTTGTTTTTTCATGAATATCATTCTAGCAGTTTTAACGAAGAGTTTGCGCTTCTAATGGTCAACATCTCGATTTATTTGTTATTGCTACTAATGACTGCTAGCACATACGAAAAAAAAATACGAAGTAAATTTTATATTAAATGGTGTTTTTAATCGAAACAGCAGTGATGCCTACTCTTTTTAGAGGATAAGTGTTGATAATGGATCTTACACTGAATGACGTTATACATAATTTTATTTTTCATCTTAGGAGAAGGTATGTGGTCGTTACATTTAGAAGACATATCAAGCTTATATTTTTACTATTAGGTGGTAAAAATGTCACTAATCACGGTAAATTAGTTCAACATGCTTACGTCCATAATTAGGTTAATTTTATAATACTATATTTAGTAGTTTCTGTGGTTTCAGGGTCGTACCACTTCCGATTATACCGGAAGTTGCCATTAACTTTCTCATTTTAAAAGAAAGATCGGATGTATTCAAGGATTGCAACTTCTTTACAGTATGAAAGTAGCAAATTAATGTATTTCTGCTATTAACTGTAATAATTAGGAGGACTTTTTTCCAAGAAAAATTTTTCCTCCTCACGCAGGATTCGAACCTATATCCTCCCGTTTACTGGACGAGCGCTTTACCAATCAAGCTAATAGGAGATCTAAGTTCGAGCGTTTAACCGAACATACATCGATATTACCGGATATATTATTTCATTTTTGGATTCTTGAAAAAAAATCATTAGGTTTCCCTATACATACTTTCATTTGTTTCTTAGATATCTTGATTATTTTGAAAATATTAGAATATGTGGCCTCCTTTCAATACTGCACCTTTTAGCAATTTTCAACTGGTGCTAAGAGCTTTTGGGGTAGACGGAACCTTTTTTGGTTTTATGTGAAACAGACGTTAACATTGTAATAATAATGGTTAATAATAAATTAACCCTTTGGTCCGATTTTCAGAATGTGCTGGTAATGTGAAAACATTGATTTTCTGGTTAAAAACACTACCAACAAATTAAAAATCAGAACATGTATTTATTATGCATTGCAAAAAAACACCAAGGTTTAAGAATTTAATGTTTTCAATAAAATGTTCACTTGCAAAAGTCACAAACGTAATGCTCATTTTCACACCCAGCGCACAAAGTATGGCACCATAACTCACAAAGCAAGCATCTAATCCACAGTTCCCCTCGAACATTTGAAAAAGCCTCTCCACAAAAAATGCATAGGGTGTCATCTTTATCTGCTGGTATTTTACCCACAGGCATCTCCATAACTGAGGATATTGAATCGCTGTCTGACTTTTCTTTAAGATCAAGTTTTCTTTTGCAAGGTTTGGGTTGTTGTTTTGTCCCTTTCCCTTCCAGAAATATTTTTTTAGGCTTGCTCAAAGCTTTTTGAAGTTTTATAAGGAGAGCTTGTAATGACTGCAGCCGAAGTGGTTTCCTTCCTCTGTTTGAAGTTTTCCGCTTTGGCGCAGGTACTAGCATAATAACCCGAGGTGAAACCCAGGGAGTAGATTGATTTGAAGGCCAGCTTCTTGCAAATCGATATCACTGGGCCGGAAATTTTTGTCTCGTATTCCAGAATCTCGAACATTTTGGGCAGTAGACATGGGCACGTATGAAGAAAGATCAGCACTAACCTGAAGGATGGTAGACGTAGGAGACTGAATATTTACATCAGGACTTTCGATTGGTTCAATCTGCGAAGAAGATTCTGAAGGTAGGAAATCAACATCCTTAAAAACAGTGCAATCACAAGGGTATATCCCTGTAACTTTGAACCCAGTAGCAGCAATAAGTCCTGTTTGACATTGCATGTATGCCTTGCCAAAAAGCTCCGCTATATCATAGGGGCCTACAGGTCGATCATTGTGTCGCAAAAACTGACGCACATATTCACTATAGTAGGTTTTCAACGGTTCCATAAAGGTCTTATCCAAAGGTTGGGTTTTGTGGGATGCATATGGGGAATTCTGACGATCGTCACATGGTTTTTACGACTAGATCAATTATTTCAAGATTCCTTGTGTGGGTGTTGTGCCCATCGAGAATTAACAAGACAGGGGACTCTTCACTTGGGCGTGTCTTTTGAAGGAAGTGGTTAAATCACTCTGTAAATAGGTCTGTTTGGATCCATCCAGACGGATGGCATCTGCCGAATGACCCTGGTGTGCTCCTCTCATGAGAGTATCTGCCATATTTTTCCTTGGAAAGATCATCATCATAGGGGGTACAAAAGTCCCTCCTGCGCTTATGCAACAAATTGCCGTAACGAGGAAGCCTCGTTCTGCCGACGTGATTGCCCCTACTTGCCTTTTTCATATTAAAAAACTTATCAATAGCATCCTTATTAAAGCTATTTGCTCTAGAAAAAGAGGTTCCGATTGGTTTGCGTATAGTAAGCCTATTCTTGTGACGTCTTATAAGCAAGTCAAACCATGCTCTGCCTGCAGTTTCATTAAGAAACGGGTGTGGAACATTGTTCCGAACAGCCAACTGGTAGGCCAGTCTTTTCACATCATCCCTCGTTAAGCCGTAGAAACGGTTATCCATTTCTATTAGATACTCAACTAGCTCTCTTTCCAAATTTGTTATAATCTTACCTCAAAAGTTTGAGAAATCTAGAAAACTTCAAACAACTACTTCACTGACAATAAACCTATATACTCTGAGAATCCATTAAATGCAGCGATTTTAATAATTTCTTTAAGTTCTTTATTATATCGTTCGTAGGTAGAGGAAAATTAAGTAAGCGGTACACTAAAAAGTTAATAGCTGCTAGTTTATTTTTCAATGAATTATTTGAATCTTCTGAAATAAATCTGTTATTAGTAGTAGATTTATTATATTATTATAAGAAAACCATAAAGTTGACAATGTGAAGTTAGTTAAAAACGTAAGCAACTATGTGCAATTAAATTGTTATGAGGGTATGGAATTTTTTTGTAATACATCTTTGGCAATTCACAAATTTGGTCCGTTATTTTTCGCTTTGGAAATATTACAAAAATATTATTTCTATTGCTTTTCTTCCACGTACTTGCTAGTGTTAATAAGATCCACTTTCATTATAGGATAATTTTAAATGATTATACGTTTACTATAGCAGTACTCTTTGAATTTCTTTAAAGGTAGTGTTCAGTTAACTTGCAAACGTTTAACTGGACTATTTTAGTCCTCTCATTGTAGAGGGCGCGAATAATACATTTTTTTTTTACTTCTCGTCAACCGTTCTTACATGAATGTAAACGAAAATTTGACTAGCCAGCATCCAGAATCTCAAGTGTCTTGATTACGAACGAACTCGTCGAACTGGCACTAACGTTTCACTAGCTAAGGATAATAATAATCGAGCATCTTAACTGCGGAATCGACGCACGCATCATGGGAATGCGTTTCAGTTGAGTGCGTCGTGTGGGAGCCGCGGACCACAGTAGAGGACTCCGCGGGATGCCATGGGGGACCACCGACTGTACCTTTATTATTGCGCATCGAACGCTCTTTCGATTTTACGTGACTTTCGGTGCAAATGCGTCCGTCGCCGGCCGTGTCGCTCACTTCTGGATTTACTGATCTGTGATCGATAATTCTCGAGAGTTTTCCCGCTATACGGCGTTCCTTCTCAAGTCATTAGTGGAAAATGTCCGGCGGCGATGCGACTAATGTACGTTTTTGGAATTGTTCTACTGGAAATATTTCTTTCGCTAGTGTATAATACCGACGGATGTGAGAATGTTCCGTAGGGAATTTAGAATTAACATAATTCACTTCCATATTATATACTATGCATATGAATTCTTGGGGTCGTATAGGAAATAAGGCGTATAAAACGAAATTTAATAATGTTACTGGTTATTCTTACGTTGGCAAGAAGGAATCTTTAGATTAAACAAATCATTCATTTGGGAACATTCACCTGTCCTACACTGAACTAAAAATGGGTTCTGAAATAATGAAGGAAATCATTGTTTACATGAAATAAATATTAAAATTGGTCCAAACAACAAGTTCATCAAATCAAGGCAAAAGATTTTATTAAATGACGACGGATCAAATTACACTAGTTTTAATAAAAACACTGTACTAAATAAAACGATGTTACACTGAGAAAAATGGGCTAAGTAAAGTGTTTACTTGATAAAGAATTATTTACAATAGATAAAGTTTTACTTGGAACTATTCTCGTTAATTAATACCTGCAACTAAACCCAGTTTCCTGAATGCAAGTTGTTACTGTAAATAGTGCTTTTATTAACGGCTATTACATAGCGTACCTGACAAATTTGTGGTAAGTAACGTATTACTTATGGCTACTGGTATGATTATTTGAGTTTTGCTGCCACCCCGTGATTGTTTTACTATTCCTGATTGGCTAATGCGGCGGACAAATAAAATAGTCCCCGAGACTGCTATGCGCACAAGCGCGGGCTAGCGTCAAGTAAGAGTTACGGGCGTGGGAAAAGGTCGTCGAAAAAGAGTGGCCAGGGAGTACGGCCCTTGTAGGCCAGTTGGAACGCAAATATATTAAAAATACCGGGTGGGTTAACTCAAGGCCCCATCCGTATAGAGAATTCCAGCGAAAGAAGAAGTACCGAGCCTATAAGCAATCGGATGTTTCAAGATTGCAGTTTTAAACCATGTGGTGGGATATTTGAATCATTGTGATGATATCTGCGCCCGCTGATGAAGTTAAAGTGTGGATGCCGTCGCTAGGTGAGTGACAGTCCAAGTGCCACCTGCAGTTAGGGATACCCCGACGAAGTAGCCGTTTTCGAGGCGATCACCGGACATAACCTCCACGTACGCCAATAGAGGATCAACTCGCCGAGACAACGCCCAGTGCAAAGAACCAACAGAAACCGCAAATTTACCGCCTAGGTATATTATTTCTTTGTTTGTTATTAGTTGTAACTTCAAAGCCATATTTCTCTTTGTCCTTTGTTTAGATTTTAATAATTTCAATAACTAAATAACATTTCAAGGGGGCCCCATTTACCTTATCTTTCATTATTGCTTTGTTCATTTTTTTTTTCATTATTAAGGAATATATTTTATGAGTCATTACATTGTAAATTGTTTTAAAAAAAAACTGTTGTTAAAGTGAAACCAATATCTTTCATTCATATCAGGTAGTCACTGTGTTTGTCCTACACAAAATAAAACTATTACTAATAATACTGCTTTTTATTTAAATTTATATTAAATATTCACCAAACTTCCTCGTTTCCTGCACTACCTAAAAGTTGAACAACAAATTTAAGGTAAATATATTGTATATTTATAGCAAACCATTACCTTTTATATATCAGGTATTTAGTGAACGTGCATTTAATGATACTGTTTCCTTATCACAAGTAATCCAAATAGCTTGCATTAATTGAGTGTAATAATGAAAGTGTGATAGCCATGATAGCATAGTTCACTCGCAATAATACACCTACTACTTGACAAGGGCAAATCTTTGCTTACTTCAACTACATATATTCTTTGGCTTAAGTACTTTAGTTTAATTATCATAAATAACTTCATAAGTTACCGGTATGAAGCAGACCGTAAGTAACTTAGATTGCTTCTTGTTAGTATCAGTGTTTAGGATCTCTTTTTTACTAGTGCTAAGTAATCTGTGCTTTTGTCCCCTATCCAGCTGAACTTTTTACTTACGATAATTGTATTTTTATTTATGATTATTAATTTTTTTTTTCAGTGTATACTTATGTATTCTTGGGGTCGTATAGAAAATAAAGTATATAAAACGAAATTTAATAATGTTGCTGGTTATTCTTACGTTGGCAATAAGAAATCTTTAGACCAAACAAATCATTCATTTGAGAACATTCACCTGTCCTACACTGAACTAAAAATAGGTTCTGAAACAATGAAGGAAATCATTGTTTACATGAAATAATGTATTAAAATTGGTCCAAACAACGAGTTCATTCAAATCAAGGCAAAAGATTTGATTAAATGACGACGGATCAAATCACATCAAATCAAACGATGTTAGCAATAGCCTTATTGTAATGACATCCGACGTAAAATTCCGTTTAAACAGTTTAAAGCATTTTATTTCGCTATTACTAACATAAGCCAAAATTAAATATGAAATTTATATAAGTATAGTAGGACATGGCAATATATAGGATATAGGTTATGTAATGGAGAGAAACAAGATTTTAGGAATAAACCGATGCAAACCTAACATATAAACAAACTGTACTTCTGTCAACTACTGTTTGGTGAAAATATTTTTTTTATTTTAGAAGCACCACATTTTATCACTAATTTCATTACAGTTGTATCTAAAGTCGAAAGATAACAACATTTTTTATTAGCATTCCATGTGTAAACACATCCACTGTTAAATCGTTTTTTTTAATATTTAACTACACCCGTGCTAAATGCCCGTGTAAACGTAGTCATTGAGTAAAAAAATCATTCATAGTATTACAATGAATCACGAAAAAATCTTGGAAAAGTTACTTACATTTCAAAATTTTACCATGAATATTCCAGGTTACATGAAAAAAAAATTTTCGAAAAATCACTTATAGGTAAAAATATTATTTCTAAAAGTAAAATACCTCTACGGTTTTAGAGGCATAAAGAGGAATTGTACCAAATATTTTTTTAGTATGTGTTATCTGTTCGTTGTTACAGTAAATTGCAAATCATTGAACTAACGAAGATTAATACTTTATCGCGTTCTTATTATGAGTACTTTTATGAAAATTGTATGTAAACATACCGATATAAATATATTCGTTCATATTCATATTATTAGCAAAGTCCAGTATTTTCTCAGCGGAAAGCAATACTGTTTGCACTAGAAGAAAATATGAAGGAATGAAAGAAGTTTTCTTCTTAATTATTCTTTTTAAGTTAAGATAGGTCTCCTTTTCTTTTATATATTAATATTTCAAATAACAAATCTTCAAATTACAAGTAGAACTGAGCAATTTTATTTTCTTACACTGAAAGAAATGTTTGCAGTTTTCGCTGTATTTACCGCCATACTAGTGGTCACGTGACGTGTGTCAAAATAAATGTTGGAGTTCCTATAGACATGCACAGCCTATCTCCCAAAAGAATGTTTGGCATATTTTTATAATAAAAAAAAAACATGTTGCAATATTTATGTCGGTAACTGTATAATGAATAATGTTGGATAAGTTTTCGTGCATCTCGATTATAGAAGTATAGAAGACTGATGCACCGCCTTCATTTCTTCAAGGGTGCCTACTTCGGCGCTTAAAGTGCCTCCCGAAATAGTACGGTGGCGCATTCAAATGCACCCCTTTAGCTGACGTCTTGAGATGTCGTAAAAAGGGTGGTCGACGAACGGCTATGAATATTACATCAGCGAGGCTGTGTAAATTCGTATAAATTAAATTTCTGCATTTGTTCGTGATGGGTTTCTCCGCGTTTGAACAATTCTATGAAATTTTAAGCATTCATGAAGGCACAGTAAGTTTCCGCTTCTGAAAATTTTGTTATCTTACGTAAATATTCTAAAATAACAAATTTTTTTTTTTTAATAAATTATATTCGAATAATTTAAGCCTCTTAACATAAAATTACTATTATAAACTGTTGGTAAATCAAGCAATAACTTATTACGTTATAAAAAAAAACGTAAGATAAGGCATTTTTCCGTCGTTAGGTACTATTGACAATTTGCTTAAATATCTTGTAATATGTTTTTGTATTTAAATTTGGAATAAATCCAAAATTATGATGTATAAAAATCTATATCGTGTTTTAAGTTTATATTTGTAAGTAGTCTGTTGCAAAAATACTTAAATAATTAACCGTAAAAAATGCAACCATGGCAGGACTCAATTGCAGGAGAAACACCATACAAACAGGCTACCAGGAACATGAGCATTCCTCCGAGTGCAAGTTTACTTTCATCGGTATAAGGTTTGTTCCAAGAAAGCCTGAAACCCATCACTGATCGTGCGGGGCATGCGCAGTGAAAAACATGCGTTCCAAGAAAGCCAAACTTAAAATCCTCGACTAGTAATCATGTGTTGGCAAACATGGTTTGTAATGGTTTGCTGATAGTCAGAACGATTTGTGGATTTTTCTCAAACCAGTATTGTACTGTTATCAATGCATGCGCATGTTAATTTTATAGCCATATGCCGAACTTTCACTCAGCGTCACCTATCGATTATGGTATATATTAATGTGCGTTCCAACTAGTTCTAACACACTACAAGTTTGAGATTTGTTTCAAGCGAAGTATGCGCATTAAAGGAGTACATATCCTTGTCGGCAACTAATCACCAACTTTTTCTTGGAACAAACCTATAGTATTTATCCTCGATCAGGGATAAGTTTCCTTAGGAGATAGGCAACTCCCTTGTATATATTTATGAATAGTTTTTGCTAAAAATACCAAGGGACGTTCGTAGATGGCGTGTGCCAAACGAATATTAAAATGTAATACTTTTATTTCAATTTTTATTTCAATTGACAATATATAAAGATGTACATAAAAAAAATTGTGCGTAAAAATAATATTTATTGATTACATATTTAAAATTACAACATTCAAGCTATACATATACATATATATTACATATACAGGGTCGCTAAAAAGTATGGATACTGTTAAATATTTTCAGAACGGTTTATCAGAGCTCGTTGAAATTTGGCATACAGTTAGAAGTGTTTAAATTCTATCATCTGAGATTTCTTTCAATTTTCTACCATCATATATTTTGAAAATACAAGGTTAACTTGATTTTTTTTAAATAGCACGGGTGGTCAAATTTGATATTTTTAAAAAGAGCATTTTTTTCTGAATTCAGTAATGTAACACATGCCCACCTTTATTTTTATTAAAAGGAAAAAAAAAAATTGAAAATGCTGTTATTGACGATTTGTCACTTGCATATTCGTCAAAAATTAAACTTGTGTGCAATAATTTGTTTAACAATGGTACATTTAAGCGAAACTGAGCGTGTAGAAATTCTCATTATGGTTGCTTATGGCGACAGAAAAACGAAGTTGTGCTCAAGTAGGTGACGCTTTTTTAATGAAATTATCCAAACCGGGGACCGATCTCCAGGACGACGGTTTCAAAAACCTTACAAAGATTTCAAGAAACTGGTGGCGTTAAAGACCGTGCAAGACCTGGGCAACCTCGAATTATTACCAACCAAGAAAATTCTTTGAATGATATGTTGGATGTGGTAGAAAATCCAAAAAAATCAGTACAACAGTTGGCGTTGAACCACAACATGAGTAGAGGATCCATACAAAAAATAATGAAACGCGAAAAATATCATCCTTATAAAATTCACTTGCTACAAGAATTAAGTGACGACGATTTTGACCGCAGAACCGAATTTTGCGAAACTATGATGCACAGAATACATCAGGATGGTAACTTTCTTAATCGAGTCCTCTTCTCTGATGAGTCAACTTTTTGTCTAAATGGATATGTTAACCGCCATAACTGTCGATATTGGTCTGACAGAAATCCGCATTGGATGGAGCAGGTTCATACGCAGCATCGACAGAAAATTAATGTTTGGTGTGGCATTATTGGTCGGAATATCGTAGGTCGATTCATTAACGACAATTTAACGTCTGAAAGATATTTGCAACTTTTACAACAATATATTGTTCCACGACTTAGAGAAATATTTCCAAACCACGGCAATCGAAATTGTATACCAACAGAAACCATATGGTTTTCAACCAGACGGAGCACCGCCGCATTTTGGTCGTCCAAGTGCGCGAATATTTGGATGAAACATTCCCGGTAGATGGATAGGGCGAAGGGGGCTATTGAATGGCCAGCTAGGCTCCTGATCTGACCCACTTGATTTTTTTCCTGTGGGGTCATGTAAAAAAAATCGAGTGTAATGTCAACAGACATTACAAATCGAAGACCTACAAGAAACGAAATTGCCAGTATTCTCAAATATTTTAAATTGATTCTTGCAAAATTTTGGCTCAACGTGTTCTTTATTGCCAGGAGGTAAATGGAAATAATTTCAACATCTTTTGTAACATAAAAATTATGTAATTTCTTGTTTGAGCTTCTTTTTATTAAAATCTGTTCTGTTTCAGTTAAATTTGTTATTTTTACAATTATTATTAACTATTATTATTTATTTTTTGGTAATAATAAATTAAATGTTCTATCCAATCAATTATTTATTATTACCAATTCCACAACCAATCAAACCTTTCATTAACTTTATTTATTTTTTGGTCAAACTTCACGCAGCAAAGAAGTAACGATAGATAAAGACAACATTTTCAAGGCTAACAACATTTTTCATTTTTCAAAATTTTACTAGTTCGAATTTTTTTTTAAAGTTTCGATTAAAATAAGATATGGATGTGTTACATCACAGAACGCAGAAAAAAATTCTCTCTTCAAAAATATTAAATTTGACCCTTCGTGCCATTTAAAAAAATCAATTTAGCCTTGTATCCCCAGAACAAATGAAGACAGAAATTTGAAGAACATCTTAGAAGATAGAATTTAAATACTTTTAACCATGTACCAAATTTCAACAAATTTTGTTGAATAGTTTTCATAATATTTATGTATGTATCCATACTTTTTAGCGACCCTGTATAATATATAGATTTGTATTTTAACTTTCGTCCTTGTGATTGTGCTTATGAAAACGAAAACAAAAATGAAGGCTGACGTATCACTGCCAGCAACTTAAATCACCTAAATTTGTAAATGTACCTAAACAAAATAGTTTCCTGTAGTTTGTTACCAAACAAGAGTTATAGCGCCATCCACAAACGTCCCTTGTAACTACTAGAATTTTGTTAACAGTTTGACCCATTAAACTTACCCATCTCCTATAGTATAGTTATCTCTGTCTTCGATCTTCCACTACGATATCATGAGTTTAGATGTACGCTCTTTAAGGGTTTAAAATTAAATTATATTACATTTACAATGCACGTAAAACGTTACCGGAGAATCATACTATCTTGCATCAAGACTCGACTAAGACTGATACTAGGTACTAGACACCCGAATTGGAGGGAATGATTTTACTGCCTTGGAGATATACTATGGCTAAACGTTCTGCACAGCGCGACGCGAGTGCGGTCCGTGTAAGTAGACATGTCTGACCACTCTAATTATAAAAATTAATTCTAAAATTATAGGTGGTGGAAAGATTTGATTTTTGGTTACACCTTCAGTTAAACACTATAAGAACTTTACACCCATTTTTATAACAGTTATTAAAAAAAAAAAATTGTTGCCTAATGCTATTAAAATATTTGAAGGAAAGCATCTTTTTCTTTTTCATCACATTTCCTAGAATGCTTAGCACGTTTTAAGGATAAACGGCTTTCATAAATATCATGCGATATAAAAAATCCAAATAAGTATCCGAACAATCATAAGAAAAAGAATGCGTTGATTTTAATAATTCGTTTTCCCGATATTCGATCACCGCGCGAAAATCCTAAAATTGACTTAATTCTTGTTTTCATTCTCGCCCCCTCTATCGGGTATAACCCGATTATCATAGGAAAGGGCAAATCGACGGAGGGATGCTGTTAAAATCCACGGTCGCCCGGAGGCACGGCTTGTGCCGGTAGGCGAGACTTTGTCACGAGTAATGGCAACATTAATCGAGCGTTTAGCCGAACTGTTGAACGAATCGCCGCTGCTACTGAAAGCCGTCGCTGGTTTGAGGACGCCCGCGGCCGTATGTGAGTGCGTACGTGTCTGTCTGTGTGTGGGTTTTTTGCGCGAACGTCCGACGGTGCCATCGTATAAAGGCGGATAAATCTCGACTGTCAGTGACAGGAAAGCCGGACAGCATTTTATGGAGCCATCAATATATATCCGTTACAGTGTCGTGACCGTAAGACGATTTTATAGGGCGCGGGCGTTAGAATCATTGATGTTCATGGTATCGATACATTTGCGGAATGAAAGAATAACCTAATACTTCTTTTTTCATTAATTTTTGAATAAAACACTACAATGAGAAAAATGGGCTAAGTAAACTGTTTACTTGATAAAAAATTATTTACAATAGATAAAGTTTTACTTGGAACTATTCTCGTTAATTACTACCTGCAACTAAACCCAGTTTCCTGAATGCAAGTTGTTACTGTAAATAGTGCTTTTATTAACGGCTATTACACAGCGTACCTGACGGATTTGTGCTAAGCAACGTATTACTTATGACTACAGCACATGGTTAGTAGAAGTAACAACAATGCTGATCTCTATTAAACTCATGTATTTTCTTAAATAAGTAACAACTTGCCACAATTATATTTATTTGAGTTTTGCTGTCACCACGTGATTATTTTGCTATTCCTGATTGGCCAATGCGGCGGAGTAATAAAATAGTCTCCGAGATTGCTACGCGCGCAAGCGCGGGCTGGCTTCAAGTAAGAGTTACGGACAGTGTTGCCAAGTGAATTTTCCACTAAATCTAATGTATTGAAAGCACCTCTGGTGTACACAAATCATATTCTGGTGGCTAGTGAAAAGTTTAGTGGATTTTCTTTAATTTTAGTAATAAATCTAAAGGCTAAATTACATCAAAGTATAGAAAAACCAAGTAGCGTCCCTCTCGCCAAGATAAATTTCAGTCGCCATTTTATTTTGTACCGTATAATGTATGTTATGTTAAGTCTACCATTTCTATTCTATTATATGGAATCTAGATAAGTCTATTGTAATTTAGCTTTCTTCTCGAATGTTAGAGTGTATTTTCGTTTATATGGGAATAATTTTAATTTTAATTCTACATTTTAAGTTCTAACATACATAAACATTTTTAAAATTTCGCGCACAATATCAGTACAAAACAAAATGGTTAGATCACCAAACATTTTCCCTAAAAACCTACTTAGAACGACGTGAGTGGCGCTACTTGATTTTCCTATAATTTGATTGCATATATACTATTGTGATTTCTATAATAGATTTTCCCGGCTAATGTTTTTAAGAAAAAAAAAATAAATAAATAAACTTTCTCTAATAAAACAGTGTAATCATTATTAACATGTATAATTTATTAACAAGTTTATATCGGAAACATATAAAGAGTATGAGAACTCTTACCCAAGGTGAGTATACTTATTTGGAATGTTCAAAACAAATATTATTAATTATCCAGTATATATTTGGATTCTCTAATTCTCAAAACAACTTTTAAATATCCCGCGCTATCATAAGAGAAAAGAAAA
This sequence comes from Protaetia brevitarsis, assembly GCA_004143645.1. NCBI lineage: Eukaryota > Metazoa > Arthropoda > Insecta > Coleoptera > Scarabaeidae > Protaetia > Protaetia brevitarsis. Next base: position 43,764 of record RXPK01002245.1, on the reverse strand, counting down.
CCACCAACCACGTCTACCAACTTATACAAACTAAAAATTTTAATCTCACAAGAAGTAACAGTAACCTCAAAATATGTATTATCAAAGTTATACATTCATTTATACAAAAATTGAAACTGCTTTGACCAGATACCTCGTTTATCGGTTTGTTCAGACGCCAGAGTACCTCAAAATGGAATTTCCTTGTAGTGACAATCCAAATCAAACTCAGATGTTCGTAGTGAAAAGTTCAGACCGCGAGAACAACACCGGTATCATAAAAATCCAGGGAAACAGACCTCCTTCGTAGCATTCAAGATGTATGATTAGTGATTACATTCGAAACAGCAGACACATGTACGATTCCATATAGAACATGTACCTAGGTATAGTAAACACCAAATTTCTTATAGTGTCGAATAATCTTGACGTTTCTTTTGAATATCTTTATCGAAGGTGATTACGTGAATTTATCCCCTTCGATACCAGATATACAGCAACAATATGGTTTAATTCATTACACTTGATAAGAAATGACACAGCTTTTTCTAAGACTTTTTATCAACAACCACTCGTAACCAAGGATTGTCATACATTTTCTTTCAACGAATTACATTGAGTCACTCCCCATTCAAGTAAAATGGAAACCTAGCATACCAGGCTATCGTACAGTTGTCAGACGATAAATTATTTCCATGACTACTAATGCGAATTAATCCAAATTATACTGGACTTACAAATAGGTGCGTACATAAAATAATAATTACATCTAATATGGTTGATAGTTTTCCTCTTATGAAACACCGCAATACATATATATGTAAGAAAAATGAACATAAAAAGTCAAAGAGAAAATAATACAATGAAATAGAGGATAATGACATTGATGATTTTATAAAACACGGTTATAGTTGTATATTGTTGCAAATTATTAATATTTGACGACTACCTAATAATTGTTGTATTAAATTCATAAAAAATATAATAACAAATGAAATAAAAGAGGATTTATAGTAAAAAAATTATTAATTACATAGTGAAATGTGTCTTCTGTCAATTGGCAACAGTGGTTACGGACGTGTGAAAAGGTCGTCGAAAAAGAGTGGTTAAGGAGTACGGCCATTGTAGGCCAGTTGGAACGCAAATATAAGTATGAGAAATTACCGGTGGGTTTAACTCAAGGCCCCATCCGTTATAAAGAATCCCAGCAAAGAAGAAGTACCGAGCTATAAACAATCGGATGTTTCAAGATTGCAGTTTTAAACCACGTGGTGGGATATTTGAATTCTCCATCATTGTGATGATATCTGCGCCCGCTGGTAAAGTTAAAGTGTGGATGCCGTCGCTAGGTGAGTGACAGTCCAAGTGCCACCTGCAGTTAGGGATACCCCGACGAAGTAGCCGTTTTCGAGGCGATCACCGGACATAACCGCCACGTACGCCAACAGAGGATCAACTCGCCGAGACAACGCCCAATGCAAAAAAATCAACAGAAACCGCAAGTTTACCGCCTAGGTATATTATTTCTTTGTTTGTCATTAGTTGTAACTTCAAAGCCATATTTCTCCTTGTCCTTTGTTTAGATTTCAATAATTTCAATAACTAAATAACGTTTTAAGGGGGTCCCATTTACCTTATCTTTTATCATTGCTTTGTTCATTTTTTTTCATTATTAAGGAATATATTTTATCAGTCATTACGTTGTAAATTGTTTAAAAAAAATTGTTGTTAAAGTGAAACCAATATCTCTCATTCATATCAGGTAGTCACTGTGTTTGTCCTATACGAAATAAAACTATTACTAATATTACTGCTTTTTATTTAAATTTATATTAAATATTCACTAAACTTCCTCGTTTCCTGCACTACCCATAAGTTGAACAACAAATTTAAGGTAAGTATATTGTATATTTATAGCAAACCATTACCTTTTATATATCAAGTATTTAGTGAACGTGCATTAATGATATTGTTTCCTTATTACAAGTAATCTAAATAGCTTGTATTAATTATGAAAGTGTGATAGCTGTTACAGAATAGTTCACTCACAGCAATACACCTACTATTTGACAAGGGCAAACCTTTGCTTACTGCAACTACATATATTCTTTGGCTTAACTACTTCAGTTCAATTATCATAAGTAACTTCATAAGTTACCGGTATGAAGCAGACCGTAAGTAACTTAGATTGCTTCTTGTTAGTATCAGTGTTTAGGATCTCTTTTTTACTAGTGCTAAGTAATCTGTGCTTTTGTCCCCTATCCATCTGAACTTTTTACTTACGATAAAAAATACAATTATTTATGATTATTAAATTTTTTCGCAGTGTATGACTTACGCCTAAAACTTCAAAATACAATAATTTGGTGACGCTAGAAACATCATTATAGGACCAAAGTATGTACCTATAGGTCCACGGTATAACACGTTCCTCCCTGTACATATAGCAACACAAGTTTTATTCAAATGCAATATATTATATACTAAAATTAAATAAATCACAGAACAAAGCTACATAAAAAGGATAATTGGAATAAATGAATTTATTTCTAAATACTACAATTATTTTCATTTAATAATAAATAATAATTTTTCAACTATAAATATGTAATACTTTTGGTCTACATAAAAATTCTATTTACTATAAATGTAATCTATATTAAAAGTGAAAACTATACATTCTTAATTTTCATTAGAAAAAGTGTCATTTCATATTAACTATTAATATATTATCTATTTAAAACAAAAACTATTTATTTTTTAAATTTAATAATTATTTTTGTTTTCGTAAATATATAAAACTTAATATATTTTTTTATTTATGCTTAATATATTATAGTCCTATCCTCTATTTTAATAAAAAATATGTTAGGTTGCAATATATTTATATTTGATTTTACAATATATTTTTCTCTGTGTATAATGCAACTTACTAATCAATGGAAAACCTTAAATGTACGTCAAAAACAGTACTTTTTTTGACAATAAAATTCGTCATTTAAAACAATTACCTCAGCATTAGTAGTTATTGCATTTCCCAGTACCCTTATGTGAAACGCAATCAGAACTCCGGGCGGACAGGTATGATAAGTGTCCTATAGCAAATGCCGCACGGAATGTAATAATATAGAGGTTGAAGCCCAGGGTGGGGTGATAACTGGGGTACGCTTGGGGATCGAAAAGCCGTCATCGTCAGCCACTTGACCCGCGCACACCAGCCAATGGTTACTTAGCAACTATTAATCACATTCTATCGTTAGTATCAGCTTACCGAGGTATTAATGTATATGTAGGTAGTATCTGCGTATATTCTTATTTGCGTATATTCCTGGTCAAAACGGTTGTTTCGAAGCTTTGATATATGTGTAAACAATTGCCTGATTCCATTGGGAAGCAAGTTCTAAAAATTCGAAATCATTTTTTAGTGAATTATTTGTTTTGGAGTGTGATTCCATAAAACTTTCTAAAATAAGTAAAATTGTAAGTACTTTATTTTGTTTGAGGGATTAGTTTGGTTTGGCAATTCATCATGAATAGACTCACGCCGGGGAACGTTTCAAAATTGTTCAAATTTACTTTGAAAATCATTATTCAGTTCGAAAAGCTCATAATCATCCATCAGAGTATAGAATTCGAGAAACTATGGATTGTTTTCGGAATACGTTTACTCTAAACGATAATACGCATTATTATGTGCACTGTAAAAAATTACAGTAATTTTGCCATGGTAAATCAGGAATATTACATGTAATAACGTTGTGAATTTACCACAATAATCATGTAAATTGTTTTCTACACTGAGAAAAATGGCGTTAAGTACTGTATACTTGACAAAAATTGTTACCATAGGTTAATTTTACTTGGAACTATTATCTTCAATTAGTACCTACAACTAAACCCAGTTTCCTGAATGCAAGTTGTTACTGTAAATAGTGCTTTTATTAACGGCTATTATACAACGTGCCTGACGAATTTGTGGTAAGTAACGTATTACTTATGACTACAGCACACGGTTAGTAGAAGTAACAAGAATGCTGATCGCTATTAAACTCATGTATTTTCTTAAACAGCTAACAACTTGCCACAACTATGATTGTTTGAGTTTTGCTGCCACCCCGTGATTGTTTTAGTGTTCCTGATTGGCTAACGCGGCGGAGTAATAAAATAGTCCCCGAGATTGCTACGCGCGCAAGCGCGGGCTGGCGTAATGTAAGAGTTGCGGACGGCGGAGGTGTGAAAATGTCGTCGAAAAAGAGTGGCCAAGGAGTACGGCCATTGTAGGCTAATTGGAACGCATATATATATTAAAAATACCGGGTGGGTTAATTCAAGGCCTCATCCGTATAAAGAATCCCAGCGAAAGAAAAAATACCGAGCCTATAAGCAATAGGATGTTTCAAGATTGCAGTTTTAAACCACGTGGTGGGATATTTGAATTCCTCATCACTGCGATGATATCTGCGCCCGCTGGTGAAGTTAAAGTGGGGATGCCGTCGCTAGTGATCCGACAGTCTAAGTGCCATCTGCATCTGAGGATACCGCGACGAAGAAGCTGACGTACGCCGACAGAGGATCAACTCGCCGAGACAACGCCTACTGCAAAGAACCAACAGAAACCGCAAGTTTACCGCCTTGGTATATTATTTCTTTGTTGGTTATTAGTTGTAACTTCAAAGCCATATTTTTCTTTGTCCTTTGTTTAGATTTCAATAATTTCAATAACTAAATAACGTTTCAAGGAAGCCCTATCTACCTTATCTTTTATTATTGCTTTGTTCATTTTTTTTCATTATTAAGGAATATATTTTATGAGTCATTACGTTGTAAATTGTTTAAAAATAAACTGTTGTTAAAGCGAAACCAATATCTGTCATTTACATATATCAGGTAGTCACTGTGTTTGTCCTATACAAAATAAAACTATTACTAATAATACTGCTTTTTATTTAAATTTAGTTGATATATAAGTTGAACAACAAATTTAAGGTAAGTATATTGTATATATATAGAAAACCATTACTTTTTATATATCAGGTATCTAGTGATCGTGCATTAATGATACTGTTTCCTTATCACAAGTAATCCAAATAGCTTGCATTAATTGAGGTTAATAATGAAAGTGTGATAGCCATTATAGAATAGTTCACTCATAGCAATACATCTACTTGACATGAGCAAATCTTTTGCTTACTGCAACTACATATATTCTTTGGTTTACTACTTCAGTTTACTTATCATAAGTAACTTCATAAGTTACCGGTATGAATCAGGCCATAAGTAACTTAGATTGCTTGTTGTTAGTATCAGTGCTTAGGATCTCTTTTTTACTAGTGCTAAGTAATCTGTGCTTTTGTCCCCTATCCAGCTGAACTTTTTACTTACGATAATTGTATTTTTATTTATGATTATTAATTTTTTTTCTCAGTGTTAGATGATATTAACAGGAAAAAGAAAATTTCGGTAAAAATTTATAGCTTTTTCATGTAAGTCTAAGATGTAATAAAAATTCAAAGGAAAATATGGAAAAAACCATGTACAATTTTGTATTTACTCTCAAAATTTACTTAAAAGTGTAAAATTGACATTTTTTTTTGGGGTATTTAGTGCAGTTTAAAAGTAATTTTACTGGTGAACTATTAATTTTGCTGTAAAAATATGAGGATCTTTTATATTTATTTGTTTTTTACTTGAATTTTCGGGTAAAACTATAGATATCATGAAATACGAAATTCATACGCCGCAATGTGATTGGTTATTGGATTATTTATCTGTGCGCGTAGGTAATTCTATTCGTTTGTCGAACTTATAATTGGCTCAATGATATCATGTACGTCACAACAATGGTAGGTTTCGGTAAGCGTTGTTCATTTTGATCCTGGTTGAGCGATTCAGTATGACCTTTAGGTGCTATAAAGATTAGGTAAGTTGTTGCTCTCTTAATAAAAATACATATGAAAATTATTCAGTGTTTGTAAAGTATAGATTCATATAAATATACATACGAATTTACAGTTACAATCTTGAAAAACACATCAGCATGTGAAATTACTAGATGGTAAAAATTTTACCTTATGAAGCAAATTTACCTGTAAAATTGTAGGCAACCTTGTTACCAACGATTTTACATGTAATTTTACAGTGTGGTTGGGGGATTAAAATTTCTTCTTATTTTAACCTCTTACAACCCCCATTATGCACCACTGATCTCCTTATTAAAATGTCCGAATTGTCAAGAAGATAATTTTTAATTTCGATTTTCCTTTTTAGTTCAGATCGATATCTCTCTATAGTTACAAAGATATCGTCGAATTTTTTTTTAGGGAGTAACTTTAGGGATCTGTATCTCCCCTATAAGTGAATATCAGCAACTGAAAAAAATACGGGTTTATTATGTTTCATTGCTCTACATGCCTGCAAATTTTTATCAAAATCAGAGGTGACCAGTTGGGTGACTTTGCTTGTGAGACTTATGGAAAAGTTTATTGACAGTTTTCTGTATGGTTTGACCAAGGTTTGTCAAGCTCTAGCACCCCATATTTACTTTAAATAAAGGTTCTTTATGTGAAATGTGAAATAATGTTTTCCAAAGATATCTATTTCTTTGCTGGAAAGAATATTTCACCTCAGTGTACGTCTGATCACAGACTCTTAAATCCACCTTTTGCTACAAATCAATTTCACGGAAGATTATATAGGGTGATTCTCAATATGTGCGACAAACTTTAAGCGTTGAATATTCCTGGGGTTATTTTGTTCATAAAAGTTCATAAGAACATATGTCCAAAATCGCTTAGTTCTAAAGTTGTACAATGTTTAATAGTAAGTTAAAATAATTAATGTTTTTATTATAAATTAACAAAATAATTAGTAAAACAAAATTAACTTATACTAACTGTTCAAAATGACCGCCCCCAACTGCAATACAACCTTCTATCCTCCGTCGTATTGACTGGCGAATCAGTTCTAAAATACCAGGGGTATTTCGAATTGTTTGAAAAGCTGCGATAACACGATTTCTCAGTTCATCGACATTTTCAATGGGAGTCGTATAAACTAATGATTTAAGGTGACCCAAGAGAAAAAAGTCCAAAGAATTTAAGTCTGGAGACCGAGGAGGCCACGGTTGTGGACCTCCCCGTCCTATCCACTGATCTGCATACGTATTATTATCCAAAAACTCGCGAGCAACTAAACTAAAATGCGCTGGAGCACCGTCATGCATAAAATGCATTTGTAATCTTAATTGCAACGGAACTTCTTCCAGCAGTAGGGGTAGCTCCTCTTCAAGAAAATTGCGGTATACCTCGCCATTTAACAGCATCCGTAAAAAATGTGGAATTATCAAGTGATCTCCAACAATTCCGGCCCACACATTGACAGAGAATTGACGTTGATGACGGGCATTCACTAGTTCGTGCGGCTTTTCTTCGGCCCATATGTGATTATTATGAAAATTAATAATTGCGTTTCTAGAGAAAGTAGCCTCGTCGGTGAAGGATATTTGAGCCAAATAGACAGGATTTTGTGCGATTTTGTGTTGCATCCATTGACAAAAAAGCCACTCTTTGCGGAAAATCTGCCGGCAAAAGTGCCTGCACCCGTTGAATGTGATATGGATACATCAGTTGACCTTTCAATATTCTCCAAACTATGGCCTGACTAATGTTTAAAGGAAACGCAATTTTTCTGGTGCTTGTAGTAGGATGTTCCTCAATTTCATTTAGTACCATTTCTTCAATTTGTGGAGTTCTCACTGTAGATGGGTGCCCGTTATCAGTCGTCCGTTTTTTTTAAATTTCCCGTTTCACTAAGACGTTGGTGAAGACGGGCAAATATTGAATGATACGGGATGATACGGTTCGGGTATCGTTCTTCATAAAGACGTCTAGCAGCACGCGAATTTCCATTGGCAAGACCGTAAACGAAATGCATATCACACATCTCAGCATTCGTGTAATTCATTTTAGAAAACAGAAACTGGCAATAAACTGAATGAATACTCTGACAACTATTGACAAATATTGAAATGACAAATAAACAATTCCCTCTCAACACAATAGTTTTTGAAGAACCAACTGTGATATTATATCGTGTTAGTCATAATTCATAATTTATTATTAAACATTCAATAACTTTAAAATCAAACCGTTTTGGACATATATTCATATGAACTTTTATGATCAAAATAACTTCAGGAATCAGCTCTTAAAGTTTGTCGCATGTATTGAGAATCACCCCGTATATTAATAAAAGATGATGCCGTATTTTTCGGGTTATAAGACGCACCGGATGATAAGACGTATTTTTCAGACTATAAGACGCACTTCAAATTTAGAGACGATTTATTGAAAAAAAAATATATATACAGGGTATTCCACGTAACTGGTTCATTAAAAGTTTATGATGTTCTATTATTTACTTATATTTGAGATTTTGGCACCAGTATCTGTTCGATTGGAACTATAAATGTAAAATACCTTAATCAAAATATCACTTCCGGTTGACCGGAAATGGATGCCAACTTTCTTATTTTAAATAGAATGATCTAATTTTTTATTCATTTTTGGATTCTACAACTATAAATGCGTCAGTTTTTCATTAGCTATTCCTATAGCTACATGTTAGCGTTTTTGAGTTATTTAAGTTTTTCTTTTTTTTTAGTCATAATCATTGCATCATTGAGAAATTAATATCTCGGTTAATACTGCAAGTAGAGACTCCAAATTTGTTATGTTATGAATGTAGATATTACTCTAAGAAACGGTAAGCACACTTTACATTCTAACATACAGGGTGTTCAAAACTGAAGAACAAAGTGACATATTTTCAAATGCAGAAAACTCATTTTTTTTAAATAGAACGCCCTGTATTTTAATTCGGAATTAGGAAGTAACTATCATCCCCTATCACTTTATATGAGCATTCCCTATACCTATCCTTAATAGATTTTGAGATATGAGCGACTTTTTGTTAAACGGACTAAGTAGCCCTATCTTTAAATGTTTCTAGCTGGCTCTGAAATGGATTCACGTCAAATTCATGTATTATTTTTGAATAACCATACAAGAATGTCTGTTCGAATAGTCATTTCTATTAATATTGCGTTGTACGAAAGTGTAATTCCAATGATATATATAAACACTTTTGGTTAGTCAATGAATTTGACATTAATCCCATTCAAAGCCAGCTACAAACACGCAAAGAAAGGGCTACTTAGTCCGCTTAACAAAAAGTCGCTCATATCTCAAAATCTATTAAAGATAGGTATAGGGAATGCTCATATAAAGCGATAGGGGATGATATTTACTTCCTAATTCCGAATTAAAATACAGGGTGTTCTATTTAAAAAAAATGAGTTTTTTGCATTCGAAAATATGTCACTTTGTTCCTCAGTTTTGAACACCCTGTATGTTAGAATGTAAAGTGTGTTTACCGTTTCTTAGAGTTATATCTACATTCATAACATAGCAAATTTCGAGTCTCTACTTGCAGTATTAACCGAGATATTAATTTCTTAATGATGCAATGATTATGATTAAAAAAAAAGAAAAACTTAAATAACTCAAAAACGGCAACATGTAGCTATAGGAATAGCTAATGAAAACTGACGTATTTATAGTTGTAGAATCCAAAAATGCATAAAAAATTATATCATTCTATTTAAAATAAGTAAGTTGGCATCCATTTCCGGTCAACCGGAAGTGATATTTTGATTAAGGTATTTTACATTTATAGTTCCAATCGAACAGATACTGGTGCTAAAATCTCAAATATAAGTAAATAGTAGAACATCATAAACTTTTAATGAACCAGTTACGTGGAATACCCTGTATATATTTTAATGTTACCTTTGTGTGTATACAAGCATTAGAAATAATTAATTAGGATAATTAAAAAAGAAACATTGACAGTTGGTCTTCGACCGTAATATCCTTCATAATCGCCATTCTGTTTAACCGAAACTGATTTTGACTGCCAATTTTCCAATATTTCTTTAGCCTCAGACTGTACTCCCTGGCATCATTTTACGTTATCTCATAATGTTATTACTTTTTACGGATATCAGGTACTTGTACGGGAAGACAAGTGCCCCTAAATCCCTAGGGGTTATAGAGAGAATTAAAACAATCCCCAATAACAAAACTGCATCTTTCGGGGCTTAAATCTAATCGTCCGTGCATCTCCCCCTTATTGTAATCCTTGAATAATGCTTACCTGGAGTTAAACGCCCCTGTGCTAAACTGCCTATACGCGTTATACGGGGTCGAGAATAAGTCAGAAATCCGAACGGCATGCAGGCAAAATTGAGTTCAAGAGTAACTCGAGCGATTAGTAGGATTATTTTCATGTGAATATACTGACGCTGTGATTTTTTGGCTTTGGGCAAATTTAGATTTCTATATGTATAGTGCTTAAGTCATTGATGTTTACACTTTGAGAATTGTGAAAGTGATATAAAAATTACAGAAAATAATTATGGGTAATTTGAATTTTATGTTCATATAATTAGTGTGACCTTATGAAAATAAAAAAAAAACAGTACATATAAAGGTAAGTATTAAATATGTTTGCAAGTAATCTGAACGATGATTATACAGGGTGATTCTCAATATATGCGACAAACTTTAAGAGCTGATTCCTGAGGTTATTTTGATCATAAAAGTTCATATGAGTATATGTCCAAAACGGTTTGGTTTTAAAGTTATTGAATGTTTAATAATAAATTATGAACTATGACTAACACGATATAATATCACAGTTGGTTCTTCAAAAACTATTGTGTTGAGAGGGAATTGTTTATTTGTCATTTCAATATTTGTCAAAAGTATTCATTCAGTTTATTGCCAGTTTCTGTTTTCTAAAATGAATTACACGAATACTGAGATGTGTGATATGCATTTCGTTTACGGTCTTGCCAATGGAAATTCACGTGCTGCTAGACGTCTTTATGAAGAACGATACCCGAACCGTATCATCCCATATCATTCAATATTTGCCCGTCTTCACCAACGTCTTAGTGAAACGGGAAATTTAAAAAAAACGGACGACTGATAACGGGCACCCATCTACAGTGAGAACTCCACAAGTTGAAGAAATGGTTCTAAATGAAATTGAGGAACATCCTACTAAAAGCACCAGAAAAATTGCGTTTGCTTTAAAAATTAGTCAGGCCACAGTTTGGAGAATATTGAAAGATCAACTGTTGTATTCATATCACATTCAACGGGTGCAGGCACTTTTGCCGGCAGATTTTCCGCAAAGAGTGGCTTTTTGTCACTGGCTGCAACACAAAATCGCACAAAAGCTTGACTATTTGGCTCAAATATTCTTCACCGACGAGGCTACTTTCTCTAGAAACGCGATTATTAATTTTCACAATAATCACATATGGTCGAAAAAATCGCACAATAGTGAATGCCTGTCATCAACATCAATCGCTGTCAATGTGTGGGCGGAATTGTTAGAGATCACTTGATAGGTCCACATTTTTTACCGATGGGGTTAAATGGCGAGGTATACCGCAATTTTCTTGAAGAGGGGCTACCACTACTGCTGGAAGAAGCTCCGTTGCAATTAAGATTACAAATGTATTTTATGCATGATGGTGCTCCAACGCATTTTAGTTTAGTTGCTCGCGAGTTTTTGGACAATACGTATTTAGATCGGTGGATAGGACGGGGAGGTCCACAACCGTGGCCTCCCCGATCTCCAGACTTAAATTCTTTGGACTTTTTTCTCTGGGGTCACCTTAAATCATTAGTTTATACGACTCCCATTGAAAATGTCGACGAACTGAGAAATCGTATTATCGCAGCTTTTCAAACAATTCGAAATACCCCTGGTATTTTAGAACGGACTCGCCAGTCAATACGACGGAAGATAGAAGCTTGTATTGCAGTTGGGAGCGGTCATTTTCAACAGTTAGTATCAGTTAATTTTGTTTTACTAATTATTTTGTTAATTTATAATAAAAACATTAATTATGTTAATTTACTGTTAAACATTGTACAACTGTAGAACTAAGCGATTTTGGACATATGTTCTTATGAACTTTTATGATTAAAATAACCCCAGGAATCAGCGCTTAAAGTTTGTCGCATTGTTTGAGAATCACCCTGTATAATTGCAGTATACGTTTGAATTACTTAAATGGAATAAAAAAGAAAAATGAGACTTTCCATAATTCTTTTTCTAGTAATCGCTACTTAAACAAATGAACCGAAAAAATATTCCTTCTAATCGTATTTTAACTTGTTCTTTAATTGATTTTTAGATTTGCGTTGTTTTATTGTGTTACTTTTCTTTTAATCTAATGTTTTGGAATTTTCACGTATTGTAAGTATACATGTAATGGCAGGCATCTGAAAATCGCCATTTGATAGCCGAAACGTATCATGCTAACGACGTTTAAACGATATGGTCCAGGGCGGGTCCAAGGTGGTCTTCGATTGTGTTTCCCTTCCAAAATTTGGAGCAGTCAGTTTTATGAAAAAACATTTCAAGTAAAAGTTTTAATACAAGAAGACACCTACCTAATGATTACACAGTCATAGCCTTAGGAGAGTGAGTGAAGGTTATACGAAGGTCAAGTTGTTTTTTTTTTAATAAAGCGAGGTACTCTTTTTAAAGAATGCTAAAAGGAGGTCTAATAGTGAGTAGAAAAGGACTAGAACTTATATAGGCTAAAGTTAACAATAAAGGATATATATTCAAAGAAAACTAAATGCCAAAAATAATTGTCAAAGATAAATTTTATGGAGAGTTTGCATCAAGAGTTGAGAAAGTTTCATAAATACCATATATCAGTACATCAAGACCTTCATGGAACTGATTTTGGACAATATAATACACAAACGACAACACATCTTTCAGAAAAATTCAGGAACAACGTCAGCTCCAAATGATCTGTTAAAACAGGATAAAAACCAAAGTAGCTGAAACTAATACTTTTGTTATGATCCTAAAAAAGGCGTTTGACACCATATCAAATTAATAGAAAAATTGGATAACTTGGGTATAAGAAATACGAGAAACATCTAATACAAACATTTTTTTGCTAACAGAATTCAGACTACAAACACTACACTGAAAAACCTATTTGATTTACTCAATCAAATTTTAGTTGTATTGATTAACATCTTTGTTTAAATATGCGCAAACAAATATATTGTTGGTCGAAGCAAATAATTTTGTTAATAAAATTTGTTTGTTTTAACAATATCTTTAATAGAATTAAACAAATAAAATATTTTGTTCAAATAAAAAGTTTTATTGGGTTAAAATACTTAAGTTAACTAATTATTTCATTGAAATAATGAAAGAGATATGTATATATGATTAGTTTAAATAAAATTTTGTAAAATTGATCAAATAATATTTACTTCAAACAATAAATTTTATTGACTCAAATAGAAATAACACACAGAAGAACAAAAAACATTTTGTTGAAATAATTAGATTTATTATTTGCTTATTTGAAATATATATTTTTTTATAGTAACAATATTTTTGTTTTAAGTAAAACGTATATTGTGCTTGAATTTACTAAATATTTAATTCAGGTTACTGCGTTCATAAAAAAAATATGTTTTTAACATTTACTTAACCATTTTATTTCTTAAAATGGAATAGTACAGTTAAGGTTTTTCTGTATAATGCATTATTTCTAAAGGATACTTTAGAATCAGAAAACGTTTTTAATTAATGCCAAATTTGACAGTTAAGAAATGTCAGATGATTGAATATTTTTTACCTTCTAGTTTTAAAATGCAGAATATCTGCCTTTTCTGTGACCTTATCGCAGAATAGTTCTAAATATTACTCAAAAATAAATGGATAACATTGAAACCATGTAATGAATATAAATTAAAATCATTAAAAGTATATCTAATATGTTTAAAAATCCTGTAAATAAATCTATTTGTTAACACTGTAATTAGATGTTAATTAATGTTGAACAATTTAATCTCTGTCTGTTGAATAGCTGAATAGAACCGTACAGTCATTGTTGTGAACGGTTCCCGGGATAATAAAATAGAAAAGTAACTATTTATTCTTTGTGAAATGTACTTGCTTTTAAATAAACATTTATTTCCATAATAAATTGGCACCATTATGAAGTTATTTACGTGAGAGCGATCAAGGTTATTTTTTTCAAATGCGCTATTTTCATTTAGATTTTCATTGTACGCATTTTTTAATTAATATATTACTGTGTATACAATATTACGTAGACGTTTGTACGTATGTACCAACGTCAATAAGATTTGTCGAAGCGGATTTTACGGGATAATGCTTCTAATTTCAGCGCAACTACGTGTGCGTTGTGCCTATTAAATATTTGTGCTTATTATGTCTTCGATATTTTTAGTGAGTTGGCATATTTCTATAATAGTTACATTTAAATATGAGATAAACGGAAAAATTGATTTTATACATTAATGTAATAATTAAATTAAATTCAATCCAAAAATTTTCTGGTTTACATTTAATACATCGGACTTTCATCTCAAAACTAGACACACTGAAAAACCCATTTGATTAACTCAATCAAATTTTAGTTGTATTGACTAAAATTTTTGTTTAAATATGGGCAAACAAATAATTTTGTTAATAAAATTCGTTTGTTTTAACAATATCTTTAATAGAATTAAACGAATAAAATATTTTGCTCAAATAAAAAGTTTTATTGGGTCAAATGTATGTAATACTTAAAATAACAAATTATTTCATTGAAATAATGAGATATACAGGGTGTATCCGATATAGAGGTAAATATTTTAATATGTAGCAGCTGTAATCATTTACGATCAAAAAGTCTTAATGCACAGGGGGTCTATCTGTAAGCATTAACGAGAAAAAAAATATTTTGTAAATGCCGTGGGCTAGAGCCGCACCTGTGCCCAACCTAAATGCTGTCCCGAGTATACCCCCACATATCACTATCATTCATTGCCTTTCATTACCGCTGTTAGTTTTGTGTGGATCGCCGCTTGGAGTGCAAGCCACTTCGAACATTTTATTTAAATTCTTCCCGTCTCGAAAAAACGATCCTTTTCGGGACCATCATGATTTCATATAAAGAAAATCGAAGCTTGATGCATCGCCAAAAGCGCGGGAATGTATAGATTCATTTTCGCGCGACATCATGGTAAAAAGGCGTGTTTGCAAATTTTCTGTATCTACATTATTTCTGTGTAATTCGATTCAATTCATTTTGCGTTATTTGATTAAATAAATCCAAAAGAAATAACTCAGATTCATGTGGTACCGTTTATTAACAACTAACTCTCGATTCGACAAAGCAAAAGAAAATATTTACGTTTTTTGTAACTACTGAAGTCGCATATCCGGTGAAACTCGACGTCTTATCAGGATATTAAAAATAATACTTTGTAGACTTACGTAGAATGCTCTTAACAAAAAGGAAATGTTTATTTTATAAAAGAAAAATTTAAAATGCTCAGTTTTGCTATTTTACAAGGGCTTTATTTATTCAGAATGACGTTAAATAAACTTACGGCATACCATTAGAAATAATACTAAATGAGTGCAATGTATTTATACATAATACCACGTTTAGCGGGTGCTTAACATGATGTTTCCTTGCATCAGGCCCGGACTAAAGAATTTTTGGCTCTAAATTTTACTTTTTTTTATTCTTTAATGATAAAATCCGGTTTCGGCGGGTTTGTGCTTTATATGTCGTGTAGTAACACCCAAGCAAAATTTACTTTTTTATTTGATACACCCTGTATATGTTTAGTTCAAGTAAAATTTTGTAAAATTGATCAAATGGAATATTTACTTCAAACAATAAATTTTATTGACTCCAATAGAAATAGGACACAGAAGAACAAAACATTATGTTGAAACAATTGGATTTATTTGCTTATTTTTGAAATATATACTTTTTATAGTAACAATATTTTTGTTTTAAGTAAAATATATACTGTGCTGCACTTTACAAAATATTTATCTGTTACGGCAGCTCTTTTATTCCATAGAATTTTACGTAGTAGTAGGCAAGTAAAGCTGGACTGTTGGATCAAGGAATAAAGGTCCTTAATTTGAGAAGTTTTGATCTAATTAATTTATTTTGTTATGTATGTGACGTTTGCTAAATTCTACTTCGCCGCTATACAATGTTATTCCGGTAAATGCACCAAATCAAGTTTTTATAATCGTGTTTGAGTGATATAAGAGAGGCGCCATCTTTACAATAATGGCTGTACCACATATACCTATTGAACGTAACTATATGGGTAGAAAACTTCGCCATAATAATAATGCTTAGATCACAGAACCTGTTTACAAAAGTGTGGCCTAAGCTTGGAAAAAAAGTAATTTGAACATGATAATTACATTAAATTAACTATAATTGTGGTTAGCGTAATCCTTATTTCTTAATAATATCCACTTTGTTAATTATAGAGTACTTATTGTTTAAGTGAAATTAATGGGTTTGCTAAATTAATACACTAAAGGCGCGGGGCCACTGCACGCGAAGCGAATCTAAGCTCAGCGAAACTAATTTCCTTGAAAATTAGCTCCCATACAATCTTACGCGGACGCGGCAACTAAAGCTAAGCGAAGCGAAGTTAGGCTAGCGAAGATGCGCGTATGATTACATGGGAGCCAATTTTCAAAGAAATTAGTTTCGCTGTGCTTAGCTTCGCTTCGCGCGCAGTGGCCCCGCGCCTTAATAGAAGTAACAAAATAATATGATCGCTTTTTATACCAATTATTTTCTTAATTTTCGCAATATCTCTAAAATAAACGAGATTTTATTAGTTTGAGTGTTTGTTTGTTAATGTAAATATTACTTTGCTGATTTTTCTCTGTGTGAGATTTACAAGAAACCCATAGCAGACCTTTATAACAGTATTGCCAGGGCAATTTTTTTTAATTCCCTGGACATTTGCAGAAAATTTCTCTCAATTTCCCTAAACATCAAGATTCGTAAATAGCCCGCACCATAAAATAATATTTACAAATATATGTAAATATGTATGCATCGGATTTTATTACTCTGAAGGGATTCCTATATTAGCCATAATTAATTGTTTTTTATTATTATAAAATCCCTTTTGTATATTTTATAATTCGTGTTATTTTCAAAAATGTAATTCACAAAGATTATTTCATTTTGCCTCCCACTTGGTAAAATTTAAGTTTCCCACAATTATTTTTAGTAACTTCAACAGACAGATATCAAAATAACTAGTAACTTAATACAAAACCATTAGTAATTTCGTGTTTCAATGTTGAAGTTACTAAGAATAATTGTGGGAAATTTAAATTTTGCCAAGTGGGTTGTTACATATGTAATACAATAATACGTTTATTTATTTCTTAAAAATCCGCATAATTGTCTGAATTTGTAGAATAGTGGCGCTTCATAAACTACATGATTTTATCACTTCTGGAAATAAGAATTCCAATCTTAATATAATTTTCCTAAGTTACTTGTTCAAGTTTTAACACAAAATATGTATATACACAGAGATTCAAAATGATTGTCAATTCCGCTCCTATAGATAGTAACAGGGTGTAGGTATATGCCGCGTGTTTGTAATGAAGGTTTGAACTAAGTCAGTGTTGGAACATAAGAAAGTAAACGGATCTGTCATAAATAAGGAAAACGTAACCTATATTTGAACTCGCATTATATAAACGACTATGGATTGGTGTTTCTGCTTGTAAACATGAAATGTAATTATTTAACTAACTGGTGTTTAACTAAATTTATTTATTACTTTAAATTATAACATACAATTAGTATAATTATTAAGTGACAAAACTGTATCTCTGTTCTTCTATGGTATGCATGTGGTTTCTATAGATCCTATTTTTTAGATAAACATGAAGTAATCTAATGGGGTTAGATCAGGCGATCTTGGTGGCCATCTTTGTACTCTAACGACCCTGTCAGCAAAAAACTGTAGAAGATATTGGCAGGTTTGTCGAGCAGTATGTGCTGGAGCATTATCGTGCTGAAAATAACCTGCTTCAAGCTCATTTTCTTGTAACTTTGCAATAAACAATTCCAACATCTGTTGGTAACGTTGGCCTGTTACAGTTTCCTCGAAGAAAATTGGCCCTATTATTCGTTGCCTGGACATAGCTAACCAAACTCCAACTTTTACGGGATGCAATTGCGTTTCTCGAAATTCGTGTGGATTTTCTGCAGACCAGATACAATAGTTTTGTAAATTGATATAGTCTGTTAGATAAAACCAGGCTTCATCCGAGAAAAATGATTTGTTTAGCAAGTCATCGTCCCTTAAATTGTTATTAAACAATGACAATATTCCAATCGCCTATCGTGATCTAATGGTAATAATTCCTGTACCGTAGAAACTTATAGGATGAAAATGTAACTTTCTTTTGACAGCTCATTGCGCTGAAGTATATGATAAGCCTATAAAATTATAAAATGTAATAAACTATTTCACTTAATGTTAATATTGATTTTTTTACCTGTTTGTTGAGCTATTACCACAGATAAATTCCCTTATTTTCTTACAGTATTCAGAAATACTATTGTTGGTGATATTAGATGTAAATATAAACGATTTGAAAAAATTACAAGATAAATAATCGAAAAATACTACAACACGCACGCCAATGTCGCTAAATGTCAAGAAAATTAATTTAATGTATGAAATTTGTATGTAGCTAACTTCGCTCATTAAATTAGTAATAAGTATAGAGAAATTTTTCCGGAAAACAGTTTTTTTCTTACGACAATCATTTTGAATCTTATAGTATATGTTAGTTATTTTTGATCTACTTAAAGAAATATGAAAAAATAAAGATAAAAATTGAAATTAATCGTACTTTCTTTAAACACAAATACCCACGAAATGGTTAAATTTTGCGAAACTATCGCAAACAGTAAATTTTACTTTAATGAAAATGAAATCTTCAATTCTTCTCTTAAAAAAATTTTTGATCGTAGCGCCATCTTTATTTTCACGTAATAAATAAAACACAATTGTGACAACAAACTTGACTCGATCACATTTTTTAGCAATTGCTTTTTACAAACTTTTTACAAATCTCTCTATTAGTTTCCGAGATATTTGATCTGGGAGTTTTAAAATGGCACACCCTGTATATTATGCATTGTAGAAATATTTTATTCTCATTGTGGAAATATAATCCTTGACATCGTTCATCAAAACGGTGATTATCTTCAACACAATCACCACCTGTTCATTCATAGAACTATAGGCAACAAAACAATCACTCTAAAGATGAAGACGATTCTCCTGTCATTTTAATTACATTTACTCAATGAGACGGGGCCATCAGCAAGCCTTATGGGAACATCGTCGACAATAATAATTCCTGATATGTCTGCCCCGTGTTGGAATTCTTGTCGACACGACGATGACGACCAATATTAGCGCCACCACGAGTGACGCTCATTCACGCTTCGAAGTTCCGTAGTATCGTGCCACCCAACGTCACTATTTACTGTAACCACCCACATAGTCGCATGACTTGTAAAACTGTCTTCGGGACGAAACAAGCTCCGCTCTTCAGGCGCGCTGACTACGGCAGCGAGAGATAACGCCACCGGCGACTAACTGCTTGGACGACTGTTTCACGAGAAATTTGTTTGACTGCCGTTGACAATAGATGTCATCGGTGATGACAGGTTTTAAGGGTGTGTTTACACGTCTCGGGGCTATTGCATTGAGCATTAAACGGTCCTATTGTTAGAGGCGACGGTTCGTATTGTGGAATTAACACGATTCCCAGCCACACACACACACATAGAGAGAGACACCTATCCACAACATCTTTATTACGTAATGTAGAATTAGTGATGATCGATAATGTATAAAATTAGAGCAAGCATACTATGAGATTCAAAATGATTGTCATAAGAAAAAAACTGTTTTCCGGAAAAAATTATCTATACTTATTACCAATTTAATGAGCGAAGTTAGCTACATATAAATTTCATACATTAAATTAATTTTCTTGACATTTAGCGACATTGGCGTTCGTGTTGTAGTATCTTTCGATTATTTATCTTATAATTTTTTTCAAACCGTTTATATTTACATCTAATATCACCAACAATAGTATTTCTGAATACTGTAAGAAAATAAGGGAATTTATCTCTGGTAATTAGCTCAACAAACAGGTAAAAAATCAATATTAACATTAAGTGAAATAGTTTATACATTTTATTATTTTATAGGCTCATCATACACTTCAGCGCAACGAGCTGTCAAAAGAAAGTTACATTTTCATCTTTATAAAGTTTCTACGGTACAGGAATTATTACCATTAGATCACGATAGGCGAATGGAATATTGTCATTGGTTTAATAACAATTTAAGGAACGATGACTTGCTAAACAAATCATTTTTCTCGGATGAAACCTAGTTTTATCTAACAGGCTATATCAATTCACAAAACTATCGTATCTGGTCTGCAGAAAATCCATACGAACTTCGAGAAACGCAATTGCATCCCGTAAAAGTTGGAGTTTGGTTAGCTATGTCCAGGCAACGAATAATAGGGCCAATTTTCTTCAAGGAAACTGGAACAGCCCAACGTTACCAGCAGATGTTGGAATTGTTTATTGCAGAGTTACAAGAAAATGAGCTTGAAACAGGTTATTTTCAGCAAGATAATGCTCCAGCACATACTGCTCAACAAACCTGTCAATATCTCCAACAGTTTTTTTGCTGACAGGGTCGTTGGAGCACAAAGATGACCGATCTAACCCAATTAGATTACTTCATGTTCGGCTATCTAAAAAATAGGATCTATAGAAACCGCATGCATACCATAGAAGAACTGAGAGATGCAGTTTTGTCACTTAATAATTATACTAATTGTATGTTATAATTTAAAGTAATAAATAAATTTAGTTAAACACCAGTTAGTACTGAATTGTAAAATCATAATTTTGTAAAGTTAAATTAATTACATTTCATTTTTACAAGCAGAAACACCAATCCATAGTCGTTTATATAATGCGAATTCAAATATAGGTTACGTTTTCCTTATTTATGGCAGATCCGTTTACTTTCTTATGTTCCAACACTGACTTAGTTCAAACCTTCATTACAAACACGCGGCATATACCTACACCCTGCTACTATCTGTAGGAGCGGAATTGACAATCTTTTTGAATCTCATAGTATTTAGCCTAATGATGGCGTGTACAACATGTCCTACTGAAGACTGATTCTTTGGTTACTTACAGCTTTATATTTCATTTTAGAAGAAAAATCGTCTGCACATTGTGTAACTTCTCCTACATTGAGAACGAATTCTTTGTCGTTTTCTAAATATGCGTTAAATCTTAATTAGGTCATAAAAAAAATTGATTGAAACAAATAGTGATTTAGGTAACAAATTTCTTATTTATGAAAAAAACTTGAACAAAATCGGTGTCAATTGTATACTTATTGTCGGTTGATTCGCAAAAATCAAGGGAACGTATGCAATGGGAAACTGTTTTGATAATAATTTCTAAGAAATATTTATCTGGGAAGTAATAAATATTTGATTGTTACGTCTGCCATCATATAGAAAACTTATAACTATGTATAATAATAATGATAATAATAATAATAAAAAAAGAGAAATATAAATAAAATACAACTGTTGAAATACACTCTTATACAAATTATTAAATATCAGTATTAAAGTATTCTTCCAATGAATAAAAACATTTTGTCAGCAGCCATGACTTAAGAACTTTCTTGAATTTATAACAGCTGAAAGCCCTAAAAGTATTAGGAAGTTTGTTATCAATTTTTATCCCCAACACATCCAAACTAGCTGCTGTCATTCTTAAACTATGTTGAATTAAGTGAATTCTGGGATCTCTAATATTGTAAGAATGTCCGCTATTATTTTCACTTATTAATTTCTCTTTATTTTTATGAACATAACAATTAGCTTCCAAAATGTATAATTCAAATATAGCCAATATATTTAACGAAATGAAATAACTTCCACACGAGTGGGAAGCTGTGTGTGTAGTGAACTAGGAGAACCGCCATCTTCACGCAAATTTCTGTACTCGTTGGATATGTTTAACGTATTTTTTACTACAGGGCCAGAAAACCAATCATCTTGTAACATAATTGAAATTATTGTATAGTGAACCCAAAATGAGAAGCACATATGTCGTCATCGTAATGTCGACGTAGAATAGAGGAATTAAAGTCATTAGTGGGGGTGATTTCTTTTACGATAGAAATTACATTGAATATTTCTGTCAAAGTGACAGGAACACCCCTAAAGCTAGTATAATGGACTCTTCCGACGATTCCAGCGCTCAAATCGGATATGACGACATATGTACTTCTCATTTTGGGTTCACTTACTACTGAAAGTAATTCAAAATAATTTTTTACTAACTTTAAATGCAACAGGACATTGATTATAATTTTTATTGCTTTTTGTCCGCTACCATTCCAACCTTCATTCCCCCCAATCCCGCTAAGAAATTGGGCCATACTCCCCTGTAGCTGATGCTTACAGCAATACATATAATATTAGTTTACTCATTTTAGTGTGATTTTTTCAACACGTGTCCTGGGAAAATATTTAGCAACTTCTATCTAGTGTTTAGGGTAGTGCAGCACTACAAAGAGTATATTTTTCTACACTAAAAATTTACCCAATAAATTGGCCAAAATTTCTTACTGTGTAGTGGTTCAGAAATTTTTAAGCTACTTGCAGTCAACGAACTATATAAAGCAGTTGGTACAGCGGAATTTTTTCATTTTCATTTTAAATAATATCAACCGAATGGGGTATCGATTTCCAACAATGAAATTAAGAAATATTAAACTGACTGCTGCAAGAGAGGGGGCAAAACGAAAAACCTTCAATTTGTGGTAACACATCTTCCGTCGTAGTAGCACTAGTTGTGACCATGGCGACATAGAACTGACACATGTACATACACAACACTCACTATGAAACAGTATTGAAATAATAACGACATTAAAAAGGAAATACAAAAAAGAAGGCATTTGGAAACAGTTACCAGGGGAGAAATAAATATTTATACATTCACTCAGAAAAATACTTGCATTAATTCAACAAATATGAGTTGTTTGAAAAAAAATATGATTGGATTAACTATATTCTTGTTTAATTATTCAAAAAAAGATATTCAAATCAAAAAAAAAAATATTTTTGGAAATTGTGGTTGAATTAGCAATAAAACTTTGTAAAATATTAACATAATGTTGTTCCATTTATATTAATAGCTTAAATTGAACAAAATGTACGATTGAAAATAAACAATGGTTGAGTTAAACAAAAAAATGCAACAAAATGTTTTTTTGTGGATTCAACAAAAGAGCATGTTTGACTATATACAACAAAAAATTATACTAGATCCAAACAAGTTTTGGTTAAATTAACACAAGTATTTTTCTGAGTGTTGTGGAAGATGTAAAAACTAGTTAGCAAGTAAACATTTAGTCATTATTAACATTGTGTGGATAAAAAAAATACAATAAATCTGTGAATTAAAAAAGACAAGACAGTAAAAGAAGAGTGAAGAGTACAGAAGAGGGTAGAAGATTAGGACGACATATGCATGCTGGAGTGATGTAATGAATACGTGATTTTAAACATTAGCGAATGCGAATGCGTGCACTAGACATTAACTTTTTTACTTTACTAGCGCCATCTATTAGCTCTCAATTTACAACTATACGAACACTTGCATTATGCGCACATGCAGAGAATTAAATTTCTCCATCAACGCAGCGAAACTAGCCAAGTACAACCGAATGGTTTCGATTTTTTACATCTTATTCTTGTCAATTCAAGTTTCGTTTTGAGGTTATTGATGGTTATTCTAATGTAAACTGCAAATTTGTGCTCAAAAGGTTGTTTTAGGATCTCAATGAATTATTACCTTTTTTTTTCTAAATTATCCATTTCAACAGGTATAACTCTTTTATTCGCAGTATTCGCATATTTAAAAACATGCAAATATTCGTTACATCACTAGCTTGCTATAACATAAAAATGGGGTAAATATTATAACTTTGTTTAGGTAAAGTTGTAAAAATTGAGTGTTTAAATATAGTGTATATTAAACAAAAAATATTTCTATCTTTGAGCATGTGCAACAGCTCGAACTTTGTTTTATGTATTTTTTAAATATTTCTTGTAGTTTCTGAATTATTAAGTCATATAGCTAAGGTAGTATTGGCTTCTGAAAACTGGCGATTCAGCAGCTAAGAACATTATCTTTGTTTTTTACTTTACACTAGATCGATCCATAAACTCAGCAAGTTTTATTCAAATCTGTGAAATGCACTTACCTGTGTTCCCTTTGTTGGTTCATTATCTAGGCCATGTGTTCATTCTCAAGCTACGTTCTTTAAGAAATTAGGGTGAAAAAAATTGGAATTCCTTTTATTTGACAATTCTAATTCTTAGTTGCACTATGATTTGTGGCAACTTCAACAAATGGTGAAATTCTTAAAAAAATTGACAAAAGGAAAATTCGCAAATAGCGAATTAATGTATTTCTGCTAGTAATTGTAATAATTAAGAGGAATCCTTTGCAAAGATGCCAGCAGTATGAAATAATTAATGAATTAATGTTAATTATTACAGTTATTATTATTATTATTTCATAGTATAAAAAGCTTGCATCTTTGCAAAAGGAAAATTGTTGGATAAAATAAGACAGTTTGTAATTCATATTTATATCTTTTTTATTACAGATATTTAAAAACACAATTACGCATTATAATGTGCTCTTCTAGAACCATTACAGATATTTTACATTGTAGTTCTACTGTACAATATAACTGTGGAAATGTTATACTTACATAGTTTATTATTAGTTCATACGTCAACATCCATATTATACAATGATTATTCTCTAATATTTACAAAATTTTACAAATTAACAACTATATAGATACCTATGCGTTTAGGTTTCTTACACCCATTATTTGATTTAAACTGCCTGATAATACGGATGGGTGACAAAATTTATCGACCACGCGTATTTTACATTATACATATGTTCACAGGTAATACCATCACACTTAATCGTTTTATTTCTTTAATCTAAAAAGAGGAGATCACAATGGAAAACGGAACTGCTCATATATTAGCTTTCAATTTATCAGATTTTAGATATACATATGTGAATTATATGAGCAGATCCCGAAGAAAATATAATATAATAAATTATTTTTATAAAGAAATTGCGGTATAAAAAAAGTTCTAATATCTTACACACGAAAATATAATACATTTCTATAATACATGGTTTTATTATCTACTTTCCTAATTATACTACCAAGCCCTCGCTTGCAACGGTAGATAAGCGCCGCATTGCTGTTGGTAGTTACCCTGTTGTCGATAAGCCATGGCTAAGCCTCCGTTCGCCATACATTGGGTTTGCTGTTGGGGTGGGCATACTGGCGATTGTTGAGCTCTGGAAGCTTCTGAGGACGTGACTGTGGTGGAAGTTTGACTACCCGAGCCGCCGGAGCAAGGTTTACCGTCTTTTACGAGGACTGGAACTGCTACCCTTCTCGGTGAACTGGATGACTGCAATGGAAACAAAAAAGTGTTTCATTATGTATGTCTGAATAGTGCGAACAATATTTTTTTGGAAAAAGTTCGAATATTAAAAGAAATAAAACGCGTGTTCATCTATTTCAGTAAACGCGGCGTGCGTTATTTCTTATACCGCAGGTCCTGCATCCAGAGTAAGGTTTTTCAATGATTTTCCTTTACTTCTTGGCGAATGCTGGGAGATAACTAAAGTTCCATGGGCGCAAACATAATAACAACTCATAGCATATCGATTTATTACAGTTTTGTTATTATTAAAGCAAGGTGGTTCGCGTTCCGAACGAAAAACGCACATACGGGTGTTGATAGAAAAGCACCCGATTGCCCGTATAAATCCTCTAGTTGTTTTGACCGAGTAAGAAAAACACACCCATGTATAAAAACTACATGCGTCCGCAAATCACGTGGAATATTTCAATGCACAGCGATGACGCGTATACAGGGTGATTCTCAATATATGCGACAAACTTTAAGCGCTGATTCCTGGGGGTTATTTTGATCATAAAAGTTCATAAGAACATATGTCCAAAATCGCTTAGTTCTAAAGTTGTACAATGTTTAATAGTAAGTTAACATAATTAATGTATTTATCATAAATTAACAAAATAATTAGTAAAACAAATTACTTATACTAACTGTTGAAAATGACCGCCCCAACTGCAATACAAGCTTCTATCCTCCGTCGTATTGACTGGCGAGTCGTTCTAAAATACAGAGTATTTTCGAATTGTTTAAAAGCTGCGATAATGCGATTTCTCAGTTCATCGACATTTCAATGGGAGTCGTATAAACTAATGAGTTAGGTGACCCAGAGAAAAAAGTCCAAAGATTTAAGTCTGGAGACCGAGGAGCCACGGTTGTGGACCTCCCCGTCCTATCCACCGATCTGATACGGTATTGTCGAAAAACTCGCGAGCAACTAAACTAAAATGTGCTGAGCACCGTCATGCATAAATACATTGTAATCTTATTGCAACGGAACTTCTTCCAGCAGTAGTGTAGCTCCTCTTCAAGAAAACTGCGGTATACCTCGCCATTTAACCGCATCGGTAAAAATGTGACTATCAAGTGATCTCCAACATATTCCGGCCCACACATTGACAGAGAATTGATGTTGATGACGGGCTTCACTAGTTCGTGTGGATTTTCTTCGGCCCATATGTGATTATTATGAAAACTAATAATCGCGTTTCTAGAGAAAGTAGCCTCGCCAAATAGTCAGGATTTTGTGCGATTTTGTGTTGCATCCATTGACAAAAAGCTACTCTTTGGGGAAAATCTGCCGGTAAAAGTGCCTGCACCCGTTAAAGGTGATATGGATACACAGTTGATCTTCAAATATTCTCCAAACTGTGGCCTGACTATGTTTAAAGCAAAACGCATTTTTCTGGTGCTTGTAGTAGGATGGTTCCTCAATTTCATTTAGTACCATTTCTTCAACTCGTGGAGTTCTCACTGTACATGGGTGCCCGTTATCAGTCGTCCGTTTTTTTTTTAATTTCCCGTTTCACTAAGACGTTGCTGAAGACGGGCAAATATTGAATGATGCGGGATGACACGGTTCGAGTATCATTCTTCAAAAAGACGTCTAGCAGCACGCGAATTTCCATTGGCAAGACTGTAAACGAAATGCATATTATACGACTCCCATTGAAAATGTCGATGAACTGAGAAATCGTATTATCGCAGCTATTCAAACAATTCAAAATACCCCTGGTATTTTAGAACGGACTCGCCAGTCAATACGATGGAGGATAGAAACTTGTATTGCAGTTGGGGGCGGTCATTTTCGACAGTTAGTATAAGTTAATTTTATTTTACTAATTATTTTGTTAATTTGTAATAAAAACATTAATTATGTTAACTTACTATTAGACATTGTATAACTTTAGAAGTAAGCGATTTTGAACATATGTTATTATGAACTTTTATGATCAAAATAACCCCAGGAATCAGCGCTTAAAGTTTGTCGCACATATTGAGAATCACCCTATATGGGCGATCTAAAAGGAGCAGGACATCAAAGTTCTCCCAAAGACTCCCAAAAAAATATTTTTTTTTTACTTCAGTGGGATATCTGTTCACCTATTTTCTCGTCTATTTGAACAAATCATCCAGAAAATACCTTCCGAACATACTGTTACGCTACACAGTAGCATACAGCCCGGATTGAAAAAATAAATTTTAAAAGAAATACATTAATTGAGTTAAAAAAAAATCAAGTTTTATATATACCAGTGTCATCTATTTTTTATAATTTTGATTTAGAAGTGTTCTGTCTCACCAGCCAGATGGCATGCAGGGCGAGAAATTTCCGATCGAGGGGCGGTGACATAAAAAAATATTGAATAGCTCGTTAACTCTCTTATATTTAACTCAGTACGCATGGAGATGTGGTAGGATGATGTTGTCAATTGTCCTCTCCCTCAAATTCAATGTTTAAGACCAGTTTAAATGATGTCTTAGGCATGATAATGTCGTGCCTTAATCGTATTCAAACTATTAAGTAAAATCAAAGATTTAATAGTGGATAAAAGTGATTTTATTTAATATAAAAAATCAAAATGTGACTTGTTTAATATCGGACATAAATCTATGGTATAATCTCAGTAAGTCCGTGAGTTCGTTTAATAATAACACTAAAGTTTCATAAGATTCCACCTTTTGCAATTCAAATTCATAGTTTCGTACTTAAATACGTTTGAAATAAATTTTAAAAATCCCGCGTTTTCTGACCGTTCAAATGAAGTTATGTTAGATTTGAATAAACGTGTGAAACAGAGTAGCCAACCTTGATGGTAAATCACTGGATATTGGTTCGTAACGTAAAAACATAACAAATACTTATAAACCTAATTACACAAATTTCCCCAAAGTAACTGGAGACCGCTTAGCTATGTTACAAACGATTTTCTAACCTCAAATTTTGCAGAACGGATTAAAATAAAATTTCTTATAAGTACAGTTCAATTTAGATTAGAATTGAAATAATACGTTTATTTTTAAGGTAGATTTGACGAGGAGTACCTTTTTACAGGGCCGAATTCTGCGATCATCGGTGGTCAGGACTGTTCAGGTCGGATATGGGCCCTCGTACCTCGTAGATACATCAGGTCAGAGAGGATGGGTCGCTCAGGACAGGAACATTACTCGGAAAATCGTCGTTGAAGAAAAAATTTCCCAAAATGTGTGTAATTTGGAATAAATTTATGTGAAAAACTTTGTTTAACAATTAACCATTATTTTTAGGTTGTAATTTGGGATAAAATTGGATTTTATCGAAATAGCCGTTAAATTTTTCAGAAACAAAAATGAAATAGGTCTACCTCGAACTGAGTTCGATTAGTGAATGGTTCGAATTAAAAATGTTTTAACTGTCTTGAAAGCGATTGTCTTCGTCAAGGAGACCAACTGTCTTAAGTGAAATTCCGTTATTGTAACCGAAATGAGGACCCTCCATTGTTTTACATATGAGAATGGCCATGTGATCGACAGGATTGTCAGATCTTCAACGATGTGAAATAAATAAAATTACAAAATCTGGAATCACCTTAACTTTTTATATAACAAAGGTATGAGTCTCTGAATTATGAGAAAATATACATTTGAAATTTTTAAACGCTTATTACTATAAAAAATTAACAATCTTAAAAAATTCATTATTGCACCTAAAAGGTAGGCAACCATTTATACACATAGAATTGTTACAGAACCCAATTTCCAGCAATTCCCATGTCTGTCTGTTGACATATCAAAGCAATTGGACTGCCAATGCATATCAAAACATTATTAAACAAAAATTTAAAGAAATAAATACTCTGTAAAAGAAATTACAACTGTTCACTTGAATTAAAGGTGGATCCCAAATTTGATCTGTCAATAGCTATTGTAATGATATACTATACAAATTCTAATATTCATTTCGATGTGTAGGTGTATCACTGCTGATCATCTTGCTTCCTGAAGGGAAATTCTAAAGGAAAATGCCTTGAAGACCTGCCAAATGCAGAGATTACCACATCACTCTGGACATCGTCTAGCTGTCTGCTGCTACATATTATATCCTTTTTCAATTATAACTAATAAGTTTTAAAATATAACAAAGTAAAATAGAAACATTCCCTTTTTAAATAATAGTAGAATATTAAATACTCTCTCCATAACAATACGTCCCCACATTGGGCGCTAAAATCTAGGTAATAGGTTGTGCGTTGATAAATAATTCGCATTAAGGATTTGAATAAAACGGATGTGCCAATACTTTCGCTCATCTCTGTACGTGTAATGTACATGCGAACACATTTAGAAAGCTTAATTAAGTGTTTTCTTACTACCGTTGTCAAAACTTTTAATCCGCGCCCAATTAGGAGTACGGTTATTTTATTGTGCCGACGTAATTTTTAAAGGTAGCGACAGCATTCAGCGTATCGAGAACCGTTATCGTAAACATACAAATTGCACAATCCACCGCGAACGAAAGCAGCCAGCCAACGCATATACACTAAAATAAATATAATCGAACTTATATAGTAACGACAGATGCGAGAAGAACATCCCGTTTGACAATTAAACGCAAATACCGAATCGCTGTAGTACAACATACGTATGTATGTGGCAATCACGACACGTCCGAACCTTCATTATTTAGGTATCTTATTTTTTCAATATCCCCTCGCCAAGTACATACATATTATACAAATAGAAAGAAGTACGCGTAATTATATGCCGGCAGACATAAATAAACATCGTTGACGAGAGGTGAAGTTGACTAATTTTGACGGGCCAACCGTCATCAGAATGTTACGTAAAACGGCATCGGTAATTTGATCGGCCAAGATGTATGTATATGAGAGGTGCATGTCGAGAAGACGGGTGACAACAACGCGCCATCCGTCATATGTCAGGGTTTAATTAATGGCCGCTCTCCATCACCAAGATCGCCTCTAATTGAATCAGACGATTGTTAGCATCACTCAATCGGAATAACGATCATTTCCGACGGATGCGAATCCGTCCGAGGTCTAGGTCTGTCTTGTTCGCTCGTTTTCGAAGAGGATACGACATTTTAATTTAGTTTATGAAACAACACTTTTATATATTCTAAATTGTTCGGATTTATTTGTAAATATTACACACAGAGAGAACACTGAGAAAAACATTTAATAATCATAAATAAAAATACAATTATCGTAAGTAGAAAGTTCAGCTGGATAGGGGACAAAAGCACAGATTACTTAAGCACTAGTAAAAAAGAAATACTAAACACTGATACTAACAAGAAGCAATCTAAGTTACTTACGGTCTGCTTCATACCGGTAACTTATAAAGTTACTTATGATAATTAAACTGAAGTAGTAAACCAAAAAATATATGCAGTTGCGGTAAGTAAAAGATTTACTCATGTCAAGTAGATGTATGAGTGAACTATTCTATAATGGCTATCACACTTTCATTATTAACCTCAATTAATGCAAGCTATTTGGATTACTTGTGATAAGGAAACATATCATTAATTCACGTTCACTAAATACCTGATATATAAAAAGTAATGTGTTGCTATAAATTACAATATACTGTAATGGGTCAAAACACAGGCTCTAATTTAGAAAATCCAATGTACCACCACACACCGATCAATTGTATCGTGTGGATGGCCAGCGTATGCACTCTTTATTCGACAAGGACGGTCGGATTTCACCAGCCACAGGTCCGTATGAACTCCTGAAACCGATCAAAGATCTAAGACATAAATAAACACACACATTCTTGCGACAGCATTCAAATTTTAACATACCGAGCACTCAGTAATCGATTATCCATTTTTTTAAGATCTTCAGTCAAAAACAGGCACTAAATTATAGAAAATCACAAATTACTTACTTTGGAAAGCAATAGTTCATTTTTAACACCATTTTGGCCAAGTTTATTTAATTTCTTTCCGTAAGCATGTTAAAAGAATGTTAATGTTGCAGCAATAAGCCAGAACTCGAAGCTTACTAAATCACTAATCCTGTATTGTAAATTCACTTATTGTATAAAACATCTGTAAAAAGTGAAATTTCACATTTCTTGTCGAGCATCTTCGAAAGTGCACATACATGATATCTTTACGGAAACAATTTTCAGAATGATCGAAATGTAATTAAACAGATCTTCAGGTGATCAAAAGAAGGTTTGAATTACTATTTTATCCATTATAATTCCTTTTAAATTAGAATTTTTCATTTTAAAAACATCACTGACAGGTATCTAAAAACAGATAATTAATTTACGAAATTTAGCACACATACATAATTTACTTGTAGAAAACGATTTTGATAATAAAAAACCTTATTCAAAAAATAGATTTCCCAAGATATTTCTTCTAATTTCCAAATTCAAAACGCTGTTCTTTATTTTGAAAAAGACGCGGAAATTTCAACCAATCACAGCGTAGCATTTTACAAAATCGAAGCCAATTCCCATAGCAACGAGGTATTCAATTAGCTTTTGTCGTGAAGCAGATAAGACGTATGTTTACCGCCCAGTTTGAGACTTCTAACCTCACTTATTTTGTTTAAATCTTTCCTAAAATTTATCAGTATAAGGTTTATAAGGAATCAGTTCAGTCTAATAGTCACTAACGCGGATTAAAGAAAGAATCCTTACTTACCTAATCTACCTTAAAAAACGAACGAATTCCAACAAATCCGGAAGAATTCCTGAATTTACATTAACAACCGATACGTTCCCATTCCCAGCCTGTCCAGACATGGACCAGTGCGAAAAGGTTAGTCCGTTCCATAAATAACTTTAGCGCGACGATTTTGATATCGATAAATTGCACCGATAATTATTCGATCACCGACTGATAATTCGATCACCGACTGATATTGATTATATTTGATTTGTCAATGTAAGTATGTAAGCATTGAGATTCAGGTCGGTAACGTAGAACGTAGATGTTTTCATTTGTAAATTTATTGATGCAAAATATTATTATTTAAACAAACCTTTTGAATTTAGAAATACATTTATTATTATTAATTGTTTCAAAAATCATTTAAACATTTCAATTAAAAATTTAACTAGTGCCTGAAGAATAAGATTCAATTTCGAAACAACGTCATCTACCGGGTAATAGATTAATGAAGTTATTATAGAAATCTCCAAATAAATAAATTTAATTGCACTAAAAAGAAAATATAAGGTGTGAAATTTTCATTTCAAATTTTAATAGTTATATATAAAAAATAATTATTACCATTCATATTATTATTAAGTAATACCTCTTTACATTTATTTTCATTTATTCTTACATTTAATAAAACAATCACATGTTATATTATTTTAAACTGTTGTTTTTTTTCTTTGTTTTGTTAAAAAAAAAACACCTTCCCAAAATTAAGGGACACGATCCCAGTGAAAAGACCCTGAGATAAGAGAGAGATAACAATTTTAAATTAAAATGTATTAGTCCTTTAGGCCGCATTAACAATACTTTACCCTATGAATTTGTTGTTCAACTTCTGGGTAGTGCAGAAAACGAGGATGTTTTAGTGAATACTTTAATATACATTTAAATAAAAACAGTATTATTAGTAATAGTTTTATTTTCTATAGACAAACACAGTGACTACCTAATATGAATGAAAGATATTGTTTCCCTTTTAACAACAGTTTTTTTTTAAAACAATTTACCACGTAATGACTCATAAAATATATTCTTAATAATTGAAAAAAAAAAAGAACAAGCAATATAAAAGATAAGGTAAATGGGCCCCTTTGAAACGTTATTTAGTATTGAAATTATTGAAATCTAAACAAGACAAAGAGAAATGGCTTTGAAGTTACAACTATAACAAACAAGAAATAATATACGCTCAAGGGTAAACTTGCGGTTTCTGTTGGTTCTTTGCACTGGGCGTTGTCTCGGCGCGTAGATCCTCTGTCGGCGTACGTGGAGGTTATGTCCGGTGATCGCCTCGAAAACGGCTTCTTCGTCGCGGTATCCCTAACTGCAGATGGCACTTGGACTGTCGAATCACCAGCGACGGCATCCACATTTTAACTTCACCAGCGGGCGCAGATATCATCACAATGATGGGATATTCAAATATCCCACCACGTGGTTTAAAACTGCAATCTTGAAACATCCGATTGTTTATAGGCTCGGTACTTCTTCTTTCGCTGGGATTCTTTATACGGATTGGGTCTTGAGTTAACCCACCCGGTATTTTTAATATATTTGCGTTCCAACTGGCCTACAATGGCCGTACTCCTTGGCCACTCTTTTTCGACGACCTTTTCACACGTCTGTCTCTTACTTGACGCTAGCCCGCGCTTGCGTGCGTAGGAATCTCGGGACTATTTTATTACTTTCCGCCGCATTAGCGCAATCAGGAATAGCAAAATAATCACGTGGTGACAGCAAAACTCAAATAAATATAGTTGTGGCAAGTTGTTACTTATTTAAGAAAATACATGAGTTTAATAGCGATCAGCATTGTTGTTACTTCCACTAACCATGTGCTGTAGTCATAAGTAATACGTTACTTAGCACAAATTCGTCAGGTACGCTGTGCAATAGCCGCTAATAAAAGCACTATTTACAGTAACAACTTGCATTCAGGAAACTGGGTTTAGTTGCAGGTATTAATTGAGGAGAATAGTTCCAAGTAAAACTTTATCTATTGTAAATAATTTTTATCAAGTAAACACTTTACTTAGCCCATTTTTCTCAGTGTATAATACCTTCTATTTTTCGCTATAAAATTTGTTAATGTAATAAGGACAGTCGTCATAATAATTAAAACGTTAATCGAAAGAAATACTTGCTAGGTACATCCGGGAATAAACTGCGAAAGAATACAGCATAGAAGTATTTGCCGACGGAAAACTGAAGGGGAAACCAGAAAATAGGAGGTAACCATGGCGGCTAGTGACGTGGCCACTTGAAAAGCGTGTGTTCTCAAGAGGTCTGCAGCTCGCGCTGGCCCAAAGCACGATTTATCAAACCCCCTCGCTTCTATTGGTCTGCGCTGTCGTCCGGACAGAAATTTTATCGAAGTATTAAAGAAAGGAGCGCCAAATATACTTGCGTAATAAAAATGTTTTTGAACTTCTGCTGGTTTTGAATAATTTAATTTCGGTAATGCGCAATTAGAAACGTTCTACTGGTTATTTATTTATCAGTTGGGAATTTAATTGCATTCAACCATTGAGAATTTACAATTTGCCATTAAATATTCGTTTAACTGATGCATTTCCTTATGCGAATCTAAAGTTGTATTATACTTTATTTATATGAAAAACTAAATAATTACAAATCATTCCTCCATCTAAAACGAGGCTACCTATCCTAAGTACTATATGGGTTCCATAACAATTGAAATGTTCCTACTTTTAACTAAATAATTTCACTGTGATTATTGCTGACGTTTGCTGACATAATTAATACGTGTTTTGTGGAGGAGTTTCCCGGACGTTTTTAAGGCGGCTAGAGTTTGCCCTATTCATAAAGCAGGTGACGAAAATTTGCCCGAAAATTATAGACAAATACACATACTTCCCAGTTTTTCAAAAATAATAGTAGAGTACGTGATTGTAAGTCAATTTATTTAGTTATTTTGATCATAAAAGTTCATAATAACATATGTTCAAAATCGCTTACTTCTAAAGTTATACAATGTCTAATAGTAAGTTAACATAATTAATGTTTTTATTACAAATTAACAAAATAATTAGTAAAACAAAATTAACTTATACTAACTGTTGAAAATGACCGCCCCCAACTGCAATACGAGCTTCTATCCTCCGTCGTATTGACTGGCGAGTTCCGTTCTAAATATCAGGGGTATTCGAATTGGTTGAATAGCTGCGATAAATACGATTCTCTCAGTTCATCACATTTTCAATGGAGTCCGTATAAACTAAATGATTTAGGTGAGCCCAGAGAAAAATCCAAGAATTAGTCTGGAGAGCTAGGAGGCCACGTTTGGACCTCCCCGTCCTATCCACCATCTGGATACGTTTTGTCCAATAATCGCGAGCAACAAACTACATGCCTTGGAGCTCGTGGCATAAGATACATTTGTAATCTTAATTGCAACGGAACTTTTTCCAGCATAGTTGTAGCTCCTCTTCAAGAAAAAATGCGGTGTACCCGCCATTTAACGAATCGGTAAAAAATGTGGACCTATCAAGTGATCTCAACAATTCCGGCCCCACAATTGACAGAAGTTGATTTGATGACGGGGCATTCACTAGTTCGTGCGGCATTTTCTTCGGCCCATACGTTGATTATTATGAAATTAATAATCGAGTTTCTAGGGAACATAGCCTCGTCGGTGAGAAATTTGAGCCAAATAGTCAGGATTTTGTGTGATTTTGTGTTGCATCCATTGACAAAAAGCCACTCTTTGCGGAAAATCTCGCCGGCAAAAGTGCCTGCACCCGTTGAATGTGATATCGATACAACAGTGATCCTTTCATTATTCTCCACACTGTGGCCTGACTATGTTTTGAAGCAAACGCAATTTTTCTATTGTTGTGTAGTAGGATGTTCCTCAATTTCATTTAGTACCATTCTGTCAACTTTTGGAGTTCTCACTGTAGATGGTGCCCGTTATCAGTCGTCCGTTTTTTTAAAATTTTCCCGTTTCACTCAGACGTTGGTGAAGACGGCAAATTTATTGAATGATGCGGGATGATTACGGTTCGGCATCGTTTCTTTCATAAAGACGTCTAGCAGCACGCGAATTTCATTGCAAGACCGTAAACGAAAATGCATATCACACATGTCAGCATACGTATAATTCATTTAGTAAACAGAAACTGGCAATAAACTGAATGAATCTCTGAACAACTATTGAAATGACAAATAAAAATTTCCTCCTAACACTGTAGTTTTTGAAGAACCAACTGTGATATTATATGTGTTAGTCATATGTTCATTATTTATTATTAAACATTCAATAACTTTAAAACCAAATTTTTGGACATATTCCATGAACTTTATGATCAAATAACTCAGGCAAAAGGTTTTTGGATTTTAGTTCGCCATAGAATTTTATTTGTTTACTAGTAGATGTTGGTGAGTATGTATGTTAGTGTAAGTAAAATAGCAGATTTCAACAGAAAAATCTCAGAATTAAGAATGAAAATTTCCACAGCAATCTACAAATTCTACAATGCAGTAGATACAATCCTGTAAAACTAGCTGGCAAAATATCAAATAATTGTATGGGCATTGAATTATTTAATTATTTGATGAAAGTGATTTTTTAGTTATAATCTTTATAATAATTCATATCAACCATATGCACCTCGTTAGTCTTCTTATTTCTGGTGTTATAACTGTAGGTGTCCAAAACTTTTAGGTACCTATGTCTAGCTATAAAGAAATGACAAAGAACTTTCCAGTTTGCGTTAAAAAAACTGTGATTCACTCAATCAAAGACGTTATCATACAATAAACAGTAAAAATGAAGTAAATTTTGTGCATATTTCTTATTATTTTTCATATTACGTATAAGCCATAAACTCTTAAATAAAATTATTTAACGTCATTCATTAAATTAATTGTAATTAACATATTTTTCGCGGGTGTGCTGTATTCATTTAAAACAATTCTCATTGCATTATTCTGATTTTTTTGAAGTAATGTGGAACAAAATTCTGTATATGGTGCAACTATAGATTTATAAATAAGAAATTTTAGATATTTACTCATAAACTCTACTTTCTCGACATTTTGTTCATAATATATTTCGCAAGGTCGAATAGTAAATGTTTATGTGAAATAACTTCCAAGAATTCATTAAGTAATTGAACTTCTATACAGAAAATAATACTGAATTTCGGGGTTTGAATAAACGCTAAACTTTTTATTAAAAGCGATTTCTGTCTGCGACATAAAAATATTGTACGATACGGTATTTGTGAGAATACAGCTCGTTACCGTTGTTGATACCGTTGAGGTACATAATGACGACAGTCGATATTGATTAAAATAGTTATGCAGACGTCATGAATTAATACAAAACATAAAGCATTCATTCTTCTCATATGATTAAATGTGGCTTTTATCTCAAGTAGGCATCTAGAAAAGTTTTTGTTATCCTTTATGTATAGTTTTCTTTCTTAAGACAACTGATTTAATAAGGAATGATCGCTAAGGAATAGTAATTACAAAGATATGGAAGGTTTAATAGATTGTTATTTTGATTCTTTACTAACATGAAGGACTTTGGAATCGCTATAAAATAATAAAATCTACAAATAAGATGAAAAAATGTATTTAGCTTATATCGTACGCAAAAGTAGTGCAGATAAGAAATTTGGAGCATCTCGCAAAACTTTTAGCAAGCCCTTTTAAGATACCTAACACGTACTATTATTGCTAGCGGATGTACAGGTGTCCCACGTTCATATTGGCTAGAAGAGTTCGTGGAGAAACATGGAGGTTAAGACCTAATATGAAGTACTAGACCATATGTGGACAACAACCGCCTGCGCGGATTCGCCCGCTTGTAAGATTGATCCGGCCCGGCGAACATTTTAAAACCCAATAAAAAAAAAACACACACTTTGCTCATACTCACTGCAAATGAGGAGATCGAGTGAGATGCGTTTGTCGCTGCTCCTGCGGAATAATGATTCGAGAAGCGCAGTGGGGCGGTCATCAGAGAGTGACGGCGCACACATCAAAGCCTTTGATGTTTGCCGCCTCACTGGCGGCGCAACAAAAGATTATAGCTTCTCAAATGTTCTACACTAGACGATTCTAGATCATCCTGAAGGATGATCACCAAATGAATAAAATGAATTTTGCCTATATAAGTGGGTGGATGGCCCGAACTTTGGTTCACTTCTATTTGAGCTACCGAGGTGATAACTTCGACAAGCGATATCCTAGCAAACTGCTAGTGCCGTCAATTTGCTTTGTGACTTTGGTGTGCATCTTGAGTGCTTACTAATTATATTTGTTATAAGTTTATCGAACGAAAAAGTAAACGAAAATGTTGTCTGGGTGGAAAGAAACGAAAAGTAGATGCAGAGGGTCGCCAGTTTCAAGAAAAATGGACTGAAGAATTCTTTTTTATCTTGCACAATGATGAGTCTATTTGTTTGCTGTGTAATGAATCCATTTCAGTGATGAAAGAATTAATATAAAGAGGCATTACTCAACTAAGCATCCTATGCTGCACTCACTGACAGGGACAAATAAGAAAAGACAAAATCCAGAAGCTTACCGGCAAATTTGTGAACAAGCAGCAAATGTTTCATAAACAAAGAACACAACTTCATAATGTGTGTGAAAGCTAGTTTTATATTATTTCAAAATGGCAAAGTCATTAAAACCATTTGCGCGAAGAGATTTATCAGGAGTGTATGTTGGAAGTTTTGTGTGCTGAAAAGAAAAATGAATTTGAAAAAATTAGTTTGTCAAGACGAACTGTTGCCCGACGTATAGAAATGATCGCTAATGATATAAAAACAACTTTGACTGACCGTATGGTTGGTTTTGAATGCATTTTCCAATAGCATTTAGACGAGAGCACCGATTTGTCTGACACAGCTCAACTGGCTATATTTATTCGAGTTGTTGATAAAGAATTCACTGTTACTGAGGAATATTGCTTGCTTTACAGCCGCTAAAAGGAACCCACTACGAGAGAGGACATTTTTAATGAAGTGAAAAGTATTCACAAGTTTTGATTTGCCACGGTCAAAATTAGTTGGTGTATGCACAGATGGTGCACCTTCTATGATCGGCTTACGTAAAGGTTTCATCGGAATTTTGTATGAAAAAGCAACTGAATTAAATGTGCAAAAAGATGATTTGATAGTCCTTCATTGTATTATCCAGCAACAGAACTTGTGTGTTCTAAGTCCATTCGACTCCAGAATTGTTATGAATGTGGTAGTAAAAACCCATCAATTTTATTCGATCCCGAGGGCGTTAACCATCGTCAGTTCAAGGCGTTTTTGATGAAATATCAGCCGAATATGACGACGTAACATATATTGTGAAGTCAGATGGTTAAGCACAGGAAAAACGCTGAACGGTTTTACGAGCTTAGAAATGAGATTAGCAGATTTTATGCAATGAAAAGATAAACCACTATTTTGAATTGAGTGACTCAAAAATGGATATGTGACTTAGCCATTTCTGGTCGAGCCTTCTAGGCCATTTGAATGATTTAAATTTGAAACTTCAAAAACAAGGACAGTTAGTAAATGATTTCTACAGTCGTTTGAAAGCGTTCAAAACAAAACTGCTTGTAGGAGGCACAGTTGCTGTCTGGTAACAGTTTACCATTTCACCACGCTCTCTGCGTATGAAAATACTGCTTAATGCTCAATATGCTGAAGAACTCAAGTTACTGTCGGAGCATTTTCGAACAGATTTAGCGATTTTATAAACATGGAAGACAGTTTCAATTTATTAGCTATTCCAACAAAAAGTAATGTACAAAATGTTCCAATACACTTGCAAATGGAGTTAGATCCAGCTTCAAGAAAACTCACTCCTAAAATCTAAATTTGAAGACGTGGAGTTGTGCGATTCCAAAAAATACTTCGAAGAAGACCATTTTCCGGAGCTTAGAAAATTCGCAAGAGAATATTTGATTTGTGCGTTTGGCAGTACTTATAAATGCGAAAAGTTCTTTTCAATTATGAAAGTTAATAAATCAAAACATCGTACAAGGCTTACTGACGATAATTTGGAAAATTCTTTACGTCTTTGTATTAGTGGAATTCATCCAAACATCGATGGATTAGTTTCCCAAATTCAAGCTCAAGGCTCTCATTGATTTCGTTGTCGCTATTTAACTTTCGTAGTTTGTTGTTATATTATATATTATAATGTTGTACCTATTTTTTTCATTTCATTTTCTTATTTTAATAAATTGCATTATAATACATTGTCGTATTATTTCATGTCTGATATCTATCGCTAAAAATTATGAACGCTACTTTAAAACACTACTTTAAAATGGACTAGTTTTAAACGCGGCCCACGAACGTATTTGCACATTAAAGTTTGGCCCACGACATGTCAAAGGTTGCCCATACTTGCAACAGTGAATCTCAAAGTTGGCAACACTGTTCTCTACTAGTCAGCTCTCATAAACAGGTTTCTTCACAAAAAACTGAGACATTTTTTTTTCCGCAAAAAAGTATCAAAGATAAAAAAGTTCCACATTCTTACCACATTTTGCCTTAAATATAGTCATTCTGATGCAAAAAAATCAAGTTTAATAAATTATTAGTATATTTTTTATTATATAACCTTTCAATTAATAAATGTAATTTTAAATTTAGGAATTACAATTTTAATCCAAATAGGAAAGTGCAAATTTAAGGTTCTACAGTTTCTTACTTGAATTAACAAAAAAAAAAAAAAAAATATTGTAGAGAAACGGAAAAGGAAATAAGATTAAAGAATTATACGCGTTAAACTAGAAAAGAGAAAAAAAATTCTGCTATAAAAATAAACCCATTGTATTGCCCCTAAAGCGTTGAATGGGACATTCACAAGAGATTAGTGGAACGAATATATCCAGCTCGGAAATAAATTCCTACATACCTGGTTGTGTTGGTTTTGTTCGGCCATGGCCTTTTCTTTCGCCTGCCTCTTGCACTTGTACCTGTGGTTCTGAAACCATATTTTCACCTGTAACAACAGAGATCTAAGTCAATATTTGTTGTAAAAACAGCACTTGAAAAAATAGATTTAAAAGTAGGAGATTTACGGGTCACAGTTGTGAGTTCGGATAAGGGGATTAATAAAGTACCTATGTATACGTTTATAATTGGAAGCACGTTTTTGTTATTTAGAAACAATCTAACGGCTATATAATTATATCTAAACATAGGTATTGATATTAGAATTTAAGGTTAGAATCATACTTGCGAAAATATACTCGACGAAATGACCATGTGTTCGTTGGGTCAGTGGGGTAATACAGTAAGAAGAATGGTGTTGTTTGCGACTGAAAGGCGAACTTGATGATGATGAATCTTTTACATTGTACGGATGCCATAAAGAATCGTGAAGAGGTTTAAATAAATACGAATTTTATGGCACTCAACCAATTATAAACATATGTTCGTATACATACAATTATTTATACTTTACCGAACACAATGAGCGTCAAAAGTTGCCGATCTTTTAATGTGTGTATGTCATATGCCTAATACTGCAAGAAGTCGAGAATTACACCACCATCTGTCGTGTAATTCTATACATATCAGAATTTAGGTAATAAATAATAATTTGATGAATTTGCTATAGTTGTTGATATAAACGGGAAATTATTAAAAATTGTGCCTGACAACTACGTAGTAACGTTTATAGGTACGGCGTAACAAATAATCTAATAGTGTAACAAATTAATGTATTGCTGCTTTTAACTGCTGTAATAATTAGGAGTAATTTTTCCCGAGAAAAATTTTTCTCCTCACGCAGGATTCGAACCACAGATTATCCAGATAGTTCACTTGTATATATTTCTTGGTCGGATTTTGTTTTTTTTTAACGTGTGCGTGGTAGTCACTGTTTCTGGGTTTGCAGTGCGCACCCATGCTTGCGTATGCGCACTCACTCCAGCTTTGTTTATATCTTGCTCATGAATTTTCGTTTATAGGTTATAAAGCAGCAAGCATTGTCATTGATATACGCGTGTAGCAGAGATTATGTGTTGGATTTCAATATTTTCATTATTGTGTTGATTGAACCACTTCAACTTTAACTGTTTAGTGATTTTTATACAATGTGTGATAATGTGGTATTGTTGTGTTCCTGATTGTCGCAATAAATATAGCTTTAATATTCCGGCAATGTTTCTTCAGGTTTCCAATAGAACCAGAAAGGTGAGCTATTTAAGTTTTCATATTATAGATTATATTACAAATAAGTATATATATATTTTATGTATATTTTTTAAGATGAGCATTGTGGGCGAAGAATATGCGTGTGGGGATTTAAAAACAATTTCACCAGAACATCGTGTACCGATCTTTTAGGGTTTGTGCAGAACATTTTGAACGATAGTATGTTGCAAGTCTAGCAAAGAGTGCGTTAAAGAAAACATGCAGTTCCTACAAAAATTTTTGAAAGTAAGTACATTGTCCTCATGCATAACGGTAGAAATTTAAGCAGTGAACCATTTTCAAAAATACACATAATAAGTGTTTACATCGTAAAGATGTTTGCACCCGTTGGAATATTAAATTAACAATGACATTATTTTGATTAACTACTTGTATGAAAACT
Organism: Protaetia brevitarsis; assembly: GCA_004143645.1. Lineage (NCBI taxonomy): Eukaryota > Metazoa > Arthropoda > Insecta > Coleoptera > Scarabaeidae > Protaetia > Protaetia brevitarsis. Next base: position 908 of record RXPK01002245.1, on the reverse strand, counting down.
GTAACTTTTATTATATCATATATATGTGCAGCAACAAATATACTGCGGTTCAATTATTGATATATCTGAAAAGGAGAATTCTTAAGTGAATCGACTTTACAATTCTAATTATTAATACTACTAATTAAAAATTGTACACTATATAGATGTCTTTCTTTGTAGCTAAGAACATTCTGAGATCACTATGAATGCAGCCTCAGGAGATCCCCATAAGCGAACAAGAAATAGGCCAACGTTTACCACAGCAACCTTGAAAACGTTGAAAATTGGACATATATTCCATATTTATTTCATTTTATTTTTATTTCTTAACCCACTAATAATAAATGTTTCAAACTTCAATGGCTTATTTTTATAAGCTAAATGCTAAAACGATAAAATAAGACGATACTATTTTGTTTTGATTTTGCTACATTACAATTTCTTATTGATATTATTTTTTATAGTGCATAGCATCTCCGCCTTATTGTTACACCACTTTACACATACGAATAACGTGTATAATTTTCTTTACACTTAGTGTTTATTAATGTTGGATAAATTAACTATCCAGGCAATCTTTGCAATCTTTTCTAGATTATGTTGTTATATTTTTCTTAAAAACTACTTTATATTCGTAATGATATATTGCAACCGTTAATTCATAAATAAACAAAATGAAAACACATTAGACTTAATTTGTTCAATTATATTAGATTCGTTCTGACATTTTTATTAATGCGGGCCTATCGAAATGCGCGTGATGTCTGCGCGAAGTACGTTTGTCCACGACCATCATAGGTGCCGACTGCAAGTGAACTATCTGGATAATCTGGTATAACACTGAAAATATTGACACGTATCTTTTTTTTCTGCGTAATATTTGGTTTATGGGGGTAATGGGGCTCAAAGTGCCCTAAAAACATTTT